>JBBPOR010000800.1:0-17329 GCA_038091555.1 Leccinum sublutescens
TCTCTCTCTCTCACATTCTCTCATTCGAGCAGGAAGCCTCCCTCCTCCCCACTCGTGCACACCACTATGCGACCAATCTATACAAGGTCGCGCCCTCCATCAGCAAACTGACCCTACCCTTCACAGAGCTACACAGACTTGTGCACACTCACAGACCTCACAGAAAGGTGCCTACTATTACAGAGCTGTGTAGGTTTGTGCAAGCTAATTACCCTGCTCATTACCAGGCTTGCTTCACAGCCTTGTGAATCTTACCCTGAATTGTTGCACAGTAATTGACAGAGCTGCCAAATGAACACAAAACAAGGCAAATGATAGTAACATGACAACTTAGAATATGCCGCACAGTACTTGACAGAGCTGCCAAACGAACACAAATTTAATGACAGTACTAGCACGATAACTCAGAATGTGCTGCACAGTAATCAACAGAGCTGCCAAATGCACACAAAACGAGGCATCATGTGCCATTGATATTTCAAATGATAGCCACGACAACTCGGGATGACAGCCCAGCCAGGAACAAGACAAAGATAGCACGATAAGATGTCAGAAAATCAAACAATTTAGAACGAGATAAGATAACCCGATAACCCGATAAGATCAGTCCCTCTAGTCAAGTACCGCCTGAAAATCATCCTCATTGGCCATTGCCGTGTTGCCGCCATCAAACGAAGCGCTGTGCAAAGATGAGCAGTGTTCGAACGTGTAGACTTAACTTACCTTCCGACGGTTGCCCAGCTTTTTCTGAGCGCCCGGGTCATAGTAGCATGCTTGGCATTGCCATCAATTTGTGCTTGCATGCTCATGAACTGCTTAAAAATTTTCGAATAGACGACGTATTCGAATTGCCGATCTTGTCGAACGCCTGTGATCATATACTCGTCGATAGCAGCCCGTAACTGTAGAATAGCATGTGAGTACTTTAGGCAATATTTGGTGCGTGCTTACTGCTGTTGCTGCAAGGCAGACAACGGACTTCGGGACCTCCCGCGAGAAGACTTCTGGGAAAAGGACACTGAGGGCAGAGGGTCCAGTGTAGAAAAATTCGACGATGAGACCAGCTAAAGCCGGAGATGCCATGTTCCTCGTGGTACCCTGCAAGAAAGAAAGAAAGATCAATCGAAGGCTCTACCAAACGAGTCGACACAGACATCTTCTGTGATTCCGTCTCTCACAAACTTCGCACCCCGGATAAGTTCTTCAGCGCTCACCAAATTCTCCTCGGACGTTCGAGGGCCACCTAAAGGGTAATGCCGGATGACATACTCACGAGCCTTGGCTTTGAGGGTTGACCGCCATGACATCAATGCCTCCCAAAGCTGCTGGGACATCAATACATGTAATAGGAAGGTAAAAGCGCTTACGAGGACACCGAGGTCTTTGCGGTAATGTGGCCAGTATCCTGGCTATCGTTAGCGAGTGGCTAATTTGTGAGGATAACATATACCATGAGGAATGAACACGCCCTGTTCCTCGCGTTCGGCAATCGCTTCGGTGATGTAGTCAGAGCTCTTCTCGTCTACAAACCAAGCACGGTTTGGGAAGGGGTCCGTAGCTGCACCGCACTGCGCAAATTGTTTGGCTCGTTCAATGATCTCACGGAATTTATACGGATATGAACGCAATCTTGTGGCGACACCACTTAGTTCACCTGGGGGAACTGATACTAATCCTTCAACGGCATCTGCACCGTCGGGGCCTTCTGTATCCAGATGCACGGTGGACGGGTCTTCGTCCATGGGTGTATCTCTTGGGAGTGATCCTATAGTGTTGCCAGAAACCTGCTGTTGACGGATATCGTGTAGGCGTTGAGGATCCGGAGCACGAGGGAACCGGTTTCGGCGGTGGTGTTCTTCGACCACATCGGTTTGCCAGCGCGATTCTTCGGCAAGCAACACTGGATCTTGGGAAATAAATTAGCTACATTCGACTAGAACACGATCACGTACCAATTGGAATGGAGTTCTGTTGCTGTTGCGATTGATCTAAACAACGAAGTGGGTAAACGTGCAATAATGATGGATGGCCAAATGCTTACCAGTGTGAGACCGACGATTGTTTCGAAGAAAGTCCGCCGCCGCTCTAGCATCTTCATCGGAAGATACCTCGTCGATGACGCGATCGCACTAATTCGAATTATCAGATAGAGTCAGCATGAAAGGGAAAAGGTCCCTTACAGTGCCACCGCCAGGCTGTTGGCGCTGGATACTTTCAACGGGAAATTCGTTGTCGACTGCAACTGGTGCACGCCTATAGTAACCACGCTCGGGTAACTGGTTTTGCTCTTCATCAGAGTCATAACCACTGGCATGGTCGGAAGGCAGTGAATTGAAGGGATTGGTTGGTTTCTGTGTCGTAGCTGTCAGCGACCCTTTTTGTAGAATTGAAATCGTGCCAGCGGACGCTCTGTGAGACATTGAAACGGAAGATCCGCTGCGAGAGCTCGCAGGGACCGATCTGCCATGGGGACCTAGAGGAGCAAAGTCTCTATGAGACATTGGAGCAACGGAGCCTCTACGAGAACCAGGAATGACGGAGCCTCGAGAAACCGAACCTCCACGAGATGCAGGAGCAACAGACCCTTCGCGAGACGAAGTGGCGACAAACGCTTGAGATCTTGGAGTCGCAACTTGAACTTGTCCACGTTGGTTTCCTGAGTCTGGAGGCCGAAAGCCATAACGAGAGCCTTGCACGGCTGCTTGATATACAGGTGGGGGTACTCTGTCAAGATCTGCAGATACCCGATTTGCCTTGCTTCGTCATCAATACTCTGACCCATGAGAATGTGTAGCTTTGCGTACCTGCTCAAGGCCCGATTGATCGTCACCAGCTGGAATGGGAGCAGAATGCACCTTGGTGCGGGGCTTAACTTGCCTCGGCTTTGGCTTCACTGGTGCCATGGGATTCAGTGGTTCGTTGACGGTAGCTCTTTCCAGTTGGGCTGCATGCGAGGTCTTGGAAGCGGCCGTCCGTTCGTTCAGGGCGCGATCAATGTTCTGAAGTTGAACGATTTGCCCGCCATGCCCTTTATTCGCCCTGGAGGAGCGACGTAGAGCATGGGCACAGGCGTTGTCTGAAAAGTTTTAGCGAACCTCGTAAACACTAGAAAATGCACACCTCGATCACTGAGACCCGGATCCTCGTCCACTATCCTTGGTTTTTTGCGACCATCCAGACCTGCCCCTGCGAACGCATCTTCGGACTGCGTCAACCGTTTCCGCGGACCGCCGTATCCAGCCATCTGAGCAGAGGGAATACGATAGAAAGGGAAGCAAGAACGAAATGGAACTCAACTTTCTTGCTTGTTAAATATTGAATGCCGGGGACTGATCACGTGTTCTGTGGAGAGCTACTAATCACTTGGGTGATTGAGGTCGCAGTCGCCGCCTCAGGCGGTTACATTGTGACACAGAGAGGTGCGGCATGCTTATTTTGGAAACAACTATCGTAAGATGTACTCGAGGGGGGTATAGGTAACATGACACAAAAGAAAACAAAAAACATGGGTAATACCAGAGATCTCATAGCACACAAAGAAACTTCAACGAACAAAGATAGATAGACGTACGGAAGAAATTGCAACAGAAAACGCGTAAATTCAACGATACTAGTGGCGCCGACGACGAACAGACGGACGGGACGACTCGGCTGCATCGCATCCATCTGTCGCATGCACGAACAACTTACGTTTATTGGCAACGACCGGGCCCGAGCCTGTCCCTTTCCCCAAGAGACCGTACCCATACGCGTCCTTTACTGGAGACCAATCGGGTACGCCTTCAACCGTGCCAAAACCTTCTATCAGGATATCCCTGACAATTTTGTAATTGTGCGTAGCGTCAACTGTGGACCACGTTTTCCCGAGTGCCCTGAGCAGTTTCTCGACGATTGGACGGAGGGGCTTGAAAAAAATGGTGAAATCCTCGGTTACAGGGCCTGGTTCAGAGTGTATTCCCTTTTTATGAATTCCAAGGGCCACAGCATCGTTGGCGCTGCACACCGAAACCCAAGACTTCAACATGGTGTCCATGGCGTGCTTGTCCTGACGAAGGGTTTTGGGGCCAGCGTAGAGAACGCAGATCCAGGTGAGAACATAGATAAGTGATTCGATGTCATCGCTGGCGGTGTGTACCGTATCGGGTTTCCTATAATGGAGAAGGATATTAGCCGACATAAACGGTATTGTCCCCTGTCCAAAAATGATGAATGCGGGATGTAGACTGAGAGGGCGATACTTACCGTGCGGGCACCAACACCGACGGGCTTGGAACCAGGTTGCATAGTGGTCGCGTAATCAAAGTCGACGAGAATTCCACGGCGCAACTCGCCAGCCTGGATCATTTGGAGTCTTTCTCCTTCCCACCGAGCGAGCTTCTGCTCGTGTGTCTCCTCTTCTGCCACGGCATTTTCGTCGACGGGAACTTGAAGTTCTACATGATCGTCGTTTGCAGAACTTGTACCGCCAGCACCAACCCTACGATTCTTTGCAAGAGTACTGATAACGTAAATCATGATATTATTCAAGCTTATATCGCGGTGGAGAATGTGAAAATCGATGACGAGCTTCTGATGGACTGAAAACGATCTTAGAAGGCGGCAGGGTAACTTAGTGGCTAGACGTACCGTCAAGGACGTCGATGAGAACACTGACGAGTTCTCGGATAGACGTGAAATCGGTCAGGGGAATAGCAACGGGCTGCATAACAAGCCGACGGTGGACCCGAACCTCGTTATTGGAAGGGAGCAAAGCCGAGCGGCGTGTACTTGTCCGATCCTGCAAGCCTTTGATCTCTACGGTCCACGCGTCTACGAGGCGAGGAACACCCTCGACATCCTTTATTTTATTGAGGATGTCTTCCTCGCGGGACTCTCGGCTTTCATGAGTCCACGCATCCTTGATCACGTAGTTTTGGTTGTTACGCTTGACGTGCCAGCACGACGTAGCCCGGCCGCAGATTAAAAAGCCGTAGAATATTTTTCGTATGATGGTATAGGTGTGGGATCGCACTGTGATTACGCCAAAGTCGGGTTGCGAATTGGATAAGAGACGAGGAACGGGGGTGGAATACGTCAAGGTGATGTCGTATCCAATTTGTTCAGGACGACCAAACGCGAGCAAAGATAGCATGCGTAGCAATATTCGGGGGGATCGGTGAATGTCGTAGCCACGAGAATGAACGACTCCCGCGCGATCGAACATGTGGACGCGAAACTCCTGCTTCGCGATAGACAAGGCAAACAGGAACCGTCGACCAGGTTGAGACGCAAAGAGTGCGTACGCTTTGCGCATGATGGCATTACGCACACACCCCACACCAACAGACTCGGAGTCTTGAAAAGTACTTGATGTGAGTTCGAGAAAGGAGACGACCCCGTCCCATGAGAAGTCTGGTCGAGGAGCTCCGATACCTTTCTCCCGCAGAATCAGGTCGGGTTTCAGTATCATCATACTGTCCTTCATAGGTTTGCGGGAGGCCTCTGACGACCAACAACGTCTTGCCGCCAAACGACTGCGCGTAAGTGGCCCACGAGTAGGATCAAGGGCCATTAAGGCCTCTGTGACCTTGTTCAACCAACGCGCAGTGTGCTCTTCCTCGGCACCAGCATTGGGCAGGAAAATCCCTTCGATACTCTCCTCCTGCGAAGTCCCGGGGACGACTCTGCAGACAGACTCTCGTCTGAGGCGGGCCTTTTGAGACCGTGATTCGGAGCCGGTGGGTGACGGAGTTCTTAGGATATGGGGTAGCTCTTTTGCGTCCCAGTGGTCGTCGTGATATATAACCTGATTTTTATGCTCTAGTGACGTGATCTTTAGTGGACCGCCGGCTGGTGCTTGCGGGAGGTGGTCCGTGGAGGGTGATATTTCATCACATTGAGCCAAGATATAATGAGAGTCGTTTGGGTGTGGGCCTTCGTTAAGGGTGGCACCATCTAGTTCGACAAGAAGATCCTGGTTCACGTCTTGTGCCTGTAGGATTTTTCCCGAGGGGGGAATAGAGCTGCTCCTGATCTTGAGAGGGGTGTTTTGTGTCACTGCATACTGCAGAAGCATGTGCAGACTAGGGTCCATGGTAGGCACCGTGACGGTCTCAACGTCAACGTTTCAACCACCGCAGTGTGAAAGTACGGAAATTATTTGCAAATGCTAGCGAGACTTGCGTTGTACACCTCATTCTACAGACACAAATGCGTAGTTGTACAATAACTAAAAACCATGAAGTGGGGATGATGTATAGAATTCTCTGACATCAGGACAATAGCCACTACGCCTCACGATCATGCGGACCCGCCCAACGTGCAGATCCGCAGTGGTGAGCTTCGACTTCGCCTTCTCTACCTGCAAACGGCTGTATCGTAGCTGTAGTGCATCACGATGAACAAGCTGGTCAGCGAGATATTTTTGAATGCGTCGTATTTTGCGGTTGCTGATAGCGGTCTCCAGAAGAAGATTGGCCTCTGTCACATTGTCTGGGGATGGAACCATTGATGGTGCGTGCGCATTTGGCTAGAGCTGATGAGCGCGAGTCCAAAATGCGTGGATTGGTACCTACGAGTCCATGTACTATACTAGGTGGCGAGAGAGCAGCATTCTCTGCCAATGGCGGTAGAATTATTGATGGCCCGGGTGCGCGGACATTCGGCTAGATGGTGAATGAGTGTGAGTCCAGAATACGTAGAATTGCTACTTACAAGTTCACATATCATCATACTGGGTGGTGAGCCGGCAGCATTCTGAAAATAATGCTCCTCCTCCTCTAGCTTAGGGGAGAAAGCGTTAGGGATGATAGACAATGACAAACGTCGAAGCGGATCAAGATGTGAATCGGTACCACTGGAGGGCTGACGCGAAGTTGCGGGCGGAGGCTCGGAGAATCTCTGGAGGGTAGAAGACTCGGAGTAGTCAGGGGGATTTGTGGCGCGCGAGGTACAAAGATGCAGTTGTAAAGAATGCAGGTCGGGAGAACTAGTTGGAGAGCTCGTAGGATTGCTCGCCATGGCTGGTATAAGATGGTGATCGCTCCCATGCAAACGGTGGTGCAGACTGAGAACATATTACATAATATAACTGTACAACTTGCGATGCGGCTTGTTTCGTCGTCGGTTTTCATCATCCAGATATCGTATCGTCTCACATCGTGTATTATGCTCTTATATAGGTGGTTCTGCTCGAAATCCAGCATCTCTATCAACGCGCTCGCGGGATCTCTATTGATCACCCCCGATCTTGTCGACCTCATCAATCAAATCGAATAGATTATCAATACCGTTCTCTGTCCCAACCTCTTGAGCACCCGAATGATCTTGCCGAAGAGCGCGCCCACGTACGTCTGCATTTGAGCCTTGATCTTGGTCAGATCAGTTAAAGCGCAAACCGAGAACTTACAGTTCAGGGCACGCGCGATGGATTTGCCCATCGAGGCCTTGCCAACACTCGGTAGGCCAACAAGACAAACGATCTTGCCTTCGACGGTCCAGCGGAGCTTGCCAACCGCGAGCCCTTGAGTCCGTAGTGGTTTTTGTTGAGAACCTTTTGGGCGTGAGCAATGCAACAGTTTTCCGGAGAATGTTCCAAAGATAAATAAAACAAGATACCTGTATATAAGAAGAAACCGAGCCACCTAATGCGAATAAAAGCCATTCGAGATAGTTTCGCGTTGCGTCTTTATAATAAAAAATCCAAACCCATGAATGCTTGTTCAAATATTTGTCAAATACCTTGTAAACGCAATCGCATCTGCAACGTGGTCGATCCCAAAACATTTCAATCAACTTGACCTTGCTGTCCAACTCCATCCCGAGCACCTTCTTTATCCCCTTAAGCTGCTCCATCAGATGGTACTCGCGCTGGCACTTGGTGATCTTACTATCGATGTCGAGCATGAGCTTGTTGAGCTTGTCGGGCTCGTCGAAGACGTTCGACGCGACTTGATTAATCGATAAGTTGGTGATCTGGTTCCGGAAGATCAGTTTAAGCTCAACAATTGAACCCGGAGATGCCTTCGAACATGAACACACGGTTGTGCTGGCTGCGCGTTGATGAGTTCCTTCTTGAACACGAGGAGGACCTTGCGCAACCGGTTCTCAACGGTCAGACTCTCGAGTATGTCCTAGAGCTCACCCACGTCGCCGCTCGATACCGCCGCCGCATAATCGGCGACCTTGTCGGGCTCGTCGAAGAGTGCTTGTTCTGTGGCTACGCGTTGATGAGTTCCTTCCGGAGCACGAGGAGGACCTCGCGCAACCGGTTCTCAATGGTCAGACTCTCGAGTACGTCCTAGAGCTCACCCACGTCGCTGTTCGATACCACCGCCGCAAAATCGGCGGCCTTGTCGGGCTCGTCGAAGACGTTCGACGCGACTTGGTTGATCGAAAAGTTGGTGATCTGGTCCCGGAAGAGCGGTTTAAGCTCGGCAATATTCTTGAACCGGGAGGCGATTGTACTGGTGGTCTTTGTTGTATGACAGCTTGAAGATGTTGTCGACTTGAACGATAGAGATGGCGCGGTTGTACAAAAAGGACATCTGTACTGGACGTCAAAATCGAAAAGACAAACCAAACACGTGTGCTTGAAGACTTCGATGGACTGGGCAGCGTCTCTAGTACTGCAACTGTCTGCACGTCTTCCGGTACAACGCTGGCAAGCGGCGCATGCTCTCTAGTTCCGTTTTTCAGCTGCTTGCGAGGATACAAAATAGCTGTGAGACTCTCTTTCTCTCCTGACCCCATGTTGGCCGAAAACAAGCACGTGATCTGCACGAACACCACGGGTGGACCAAGGTGACGTCTGTGACGATGTCACTGTCCGTATTCTCGTCCTTGAAATTTGGGAACGCGCCGAGGTAGGGCTGGCCGCGCGTCAACATCTCCTCGATCGCAGTGACGACAGCCGGGTTGCGGACGACGGGGAGGGCGAGAGCGTGGGGGGGGGTTAAGTTGCTTTTGGCGCCTTGGCGGTGCTTGAAGTTGCATTGTCTTCGTCGGCCTCATCACCCTCCGTGTCTCCTTCCTTTTCCTCGCCGCCTCCTTCGCCCCCGCCCCGTATAACAAGTACCAAGTTTGATGCCTACGGACGCGACGACAACGAAAAAAAAAATTGATTGCTTAGTGTTCCTCCATGCGGAGTTCGTGATCGCCGAGATGCTCAAGCTCGCAGTGAACCTCGATTACGTGGACAAGATTTGGCGACCGAAGCTCGTACGGGACATGATCGGGCAGGAAACGTTGCCAAAGGGGTTGATGGTACGGTGTTCAGACGTATTGAGGGTTTTGTCGCAGAGCGAGAGGGATTTGATTAAGGTCGTCGTCGAAGTGGTACACGGACGGAGAAACTGCGATGTCTTGGATGCGGAACGCAAGGTGGTCACGATCGAGAGGGACATCTCCAACTTTGCCCAGTCGTCGGTAGTGATGCAGTGCTTCAGGTATACGCGCGCCAAATGAGTTTGATGCATGACCATTACAGGGCGTATATACGCACCTTTGAACGTTGGTCGAATATGTCAACGCGTGTGGCAAATATGCTCAACAATCCGTCCTCAGCGACCCTTTTCTCCTGGAAGTCGAACAAGTTCAAGAATCATCCATCAAGCCACCACCGTCAACTTCACACCTTGGTCAATCCACGCACGACCTCCACCCAGGCACCGAAGAGCGACCTCGCAGCAGCGCAGAATGCAGGCTCAAGGTTCCAAAGCTCGTTTCGGATGGTAAGTACGCATGGGTGAAGAATGAAGCGAATCGCGGGAAGAGTATGTTTTGCGATTGGAATGTTTCACATAGTGATAAGCTTGTGATTTGCGACGAATCCTTTGAGGAGGAACTTGAGTAGGCGTGCAAAAAATCGGGTAGATGGAGCATTATCTTCGTCGTCGTTATCGTCATCTATATTTTCGCCTTCTTTCTTTGGCTCTGGGCCTTACTATATAAAAAGCGATCGACTGCGAAAGCTAAACAAGCGTACCTTGCATGCAGACTCGGTGAACGCAACGGCTTCGAGGTGGATTGTGTGGAGTGCAACGACATTCTTTTGGTGGAACTTGGAACTTTGCGAGTGAGCGGCGTATTATCACATGATATGCGAGAGGTACTTATATTCATTCCTTCGACCTCTCCTCGCCGCCGGGCCCTGAGTCAATCACCTCAACGTTACCCTCCTCACGCCCGCTCTCCTCTTCTCCAGAGTCGCCCTTTCAAGTCCTCTCACCAGGCATGTTTCCTTCGCCAGAATCGCCCCTTCTCCGCTTGTTCACCCATTCCAGCCAAACTTCGCCAGCTATGAATTATTCCCATCCTCTTTACCATATCCTTGAGCCGTTGAGCGTAAATTGAGAATTACTCAGCGTGGAAGCTCGCGCAAGTGCTTAGAGGATGGTCCAAGCCGTCACTCTTGAAGATTGTAGGTTTTACAACGACACACCTTTCCATGTATGTCATATCCTCTCTAGTACGAACTCGAACGCAGGAAGTACGCGCAAGAGTTGATAGCTTTTGATCGAGAGTTCGCAGCTTTGTACTCTGGGAAACCGAAGACAACGGAGAATCAAGGCGGTATCTCGCACACTGACTTTCTGCGGTTAGTGTCTCGCGTACAGCATTCTGGGGTATCAGTGAACTTTATTCTCATTGACTCGTTAATCAGAGCGTACCAATCGCACGGATCATTCATGAGTGGCATCATTCTGCATCTGAGATCGTGCACCCCAAATATCAGCAATGTGCGGGAACTCTAGTCATTGGACGAAGAATGCTCCCGCAAGCCTTTGTCCGCGCTGCAGACATACGCCCAGTCGAGCTCCAAGACTTACTCCCCGCAGACGTCCGCTTCAAGCTGCTATTCTTCGTGGGCGAGCTGACGGAGTGCCGAGTTAGATTCCCTCGCCGAAGAACTAAGCAAGCCTTCGAGCATCTCCACAAGTATAGCGCTGATGGGTGCATCTCGACTGGGAAAGGGAGGACCGATCGCACATCCAGAGGAACGCGCGAGCCAAGGAAATGGTGAAGTCTTGCCAGCTTTTCTCGCTTTCATCGCTTCTCAGCTTCGGCTTGCGCCTGGGAATCGAGCGACTCGACGAGCGAAGGGACAGAATTGCTATGTTGCAGACGTCGGCGGATAGGCTGATGTGGTGTTAAAAAGCTCATGGTCGACACATCATCCTCACGAACATCTTCGTCCGACAGATACATGAACGACTTCGTAGATGCAGCGTCCAGCGAATTTACATGGTTGAACGGATCTTCCGCCTCGCCATCATTGCCGTACAACTTGAACGATCCCGTAGCCAGTGGAGTCGAGTGTCTGCGACCGCCAGGAGACCAGCAACCGTCCGTCTGCCACGGGGTCGACGGCTCCGTCTTCAAACCAGGGGTTTTGACCGCGACCGAGACGGACATGGCCTGCCGGTGGATCTTCTGTTTGGACAACAAGGCCGCCAGAGTGGGCGAGTGCAACTTCTTCGATAATTGGCGGGGCTTGTCCAGCTCGGGTACAGACTCCTCCGTCCCTGCCATCTTGCCAAAGACGCGAGCGAGCTTGCGATTCCGCCGGATACGCCCGCTCGTTTGCACCGAGCTGGTTAGTCGTGGGAGGCAGTGATGATCGGGTATGATACACCGCACGTGGCGACGAAGACATGGAGCGCTTCTTCGACTTAGGCCTGCTACTGTGCTCCGGGACTAGCTCTTCTGGTGCTATGGAAGGAGAAGGCTTCTCAACGATTTCGTATATGGGACTGAGAGGGGGTGCAAACTCGAGGGGAGAGTAGGGCGAAGGAAGCTCAGATAGTGGATGTAGCCGCGTGGGTGGAATACGGTCTAGTATAGAAGGACTAGGTGGTACAAATTTCATAGAGGAGAGCGTAACAGAAGACGAGGAAGACTCTGTGCGGCAGTAAGAAGGCGAGGGCGTGACGGCAGTAGGACTGGGCGGAGGAGCGAACCTCATGCTCGCGAGAGAGGCGGAAGAATTACAACGCGAGAGTGTGTGGAGACTGGGAGGATGTATGCTGATCGACTCGACTCGAGGACGAGAGGGGGATGGGTGCATGATAGAAGGATTTTCCGGGACTTCGGACATAGATGGGGAGAAGAAATCAATAAAAGACAAATCGCTATCGGCAATGTCGTCAGCCGGAGGTGGGGATCGTGATGGAGAATGATGGGACATGAAGATAGAAGGCAAAGATAGGCGAGGTAGGAAAGCCGCAGTGCGGCAGGATGCGGGTGGACGGGAGTCGGCTCCTTGGTCGGGTTGAAGTCGGACTTGATGGGATGCGAGTGCGCCGACGCGAAATCGAACGTGGGATCAGGAAAGGATTCTTGGGGGAATGGGTTAGAGTACGGTGACGACTACGAGGCCGAAAAGTGAGTGTGTGAGTGAGTGGGAGGGAGGGAAAGACGTACGACGGTGGCTGTATCGAACGGGTAACCAAACCCGGACGCTGGCCTGGAGACACAGTGAGCAGGAACCTGCCTTATTTGCCTGTCTGTTGGTGGCGCCAAATCAAGTCGGTTCGACACGGCAAAGATCGTATTCGATACATCAGCAAATGTCAGGTGAATTGTGCAGCCTCATCCAAGGCTGCCCAGTCATCTCAGCCAACACAGCATATACAGATATGTCCTCCTCTGGAGATGGTTGTGTAGGAGTATACAGAGCTGCCAATCTTCTGTTGTCATGCCTGCTCATATTCTGTGCATGGTCTGCTAAACTCTGTATAGGTTCTGGAATACTACTTCTGTAGAGCTGCAATTGATCTGTTGGCCTGCTCATATTCTGTGTATGGTCTGCTAAACTCTGTATAGGTTCTGGAATACTACTTCTGTAGAGCTGCAATTGATCTGTTGCCATGCCTGTTATATTCTGTGCATGGTCTGTTAAACTCTGTATAGGTTCTGGAATACTTCTGTACTCAGACTGGTTGTATTCTGTCTAAAAGTGCACAAGGGTAAAGAAACTCTGCTCCAAACTCTGCCCAAGACTCAACTATGCTGACACAAAGCTGCCAACCTGGATTGAAGCTCAAAAAAGTCCAGTTTATTTCCAAACAATCCAACTTGAACCAAAATTCTAACAAGGCTTCTACTCTCAACCGAACACAATGTATACATAGATCATTAAAAGATAAGCCCAAGATCAGAACCACTTTCATCCGAATCATTGACAGAAGGCTGTCCAAGCCTAGACTTATATGTTAGCAGTGCCAATGAACTCGGAACAGGCTAACGAGACTAACTTATCATGCTGCACCCAGTCTCGAACCATAGACTTGAAATACTTTGAGTGTTCAGCATTGTCAAGAACTGCTTTCACTCCCTTGTATGCACTTTGTAATGCACGACCACATGAATCCTCATTGATTGTGGGAACTCTCGGGGCCCCATGATCCCGGTAGGCAATAAGTACCACCTTAATCTATATAATGATTGGTTGGTAAGACTTTGCGCCGGGCAAGATGTAGACTCACCACAGAAATTACCAATGCAACTGCGTCCGGAGGGATTGTGGTTGAAAACTCTGTGCAGCTTTTCAGCGACGTGCGACCCGATGATTTATAATAGAACGCGATGCATGCGTGCCTGATCGCGTCGTGCGAGAAATTCCACAGTTTACCCTGTGGGATATTTAATTTTTGTTACGTAGCGAGTTCCTGACTCACGTCCTCATCCGGCGGTCCTCGCAGCCAGTCACCATTCTGGAGGAGCCGCGAAGCGGCATTCTTGACGTATTCCATGGCCCTCTTCGCGTTCCATTTTGCGCCCTCGGGGACACAAAGTTCTTTGTAATGCTGTCGTACCGCGGCCGTAGCGATTCGTTTCAATTCACTGCGAAAGTTGCCGTTTTCGTTGTAAAGCTGCAATACCGACCAGTAAGTATGATCGGCGTGTGAAGAACAAGAATCTTACTATACGAGCCATCGAATGTCGGTGATGCGGATACTGGCCATCTTCAATGGCGTGGCGCTTTGTCTTGTACTCGTTGTAAACTTCAGCTAGAATCTCCACACCGACACCTTGGGTTGCAGCCTCGAGCGTAATAAACGGGTTCTGGATTGCGTAGTGGACACGCACCAAGAGTTTGCACCGACGGAGAAACGCTTTCGTCAGCGGCGGATAGTAATTCAGACAGGTGGGATCATCCGACGATAACGCCCGTCGGCCGCCGGGAGTGTTAACGTCATCCTTATTGACGACATCCTCCGAGTCGGTACCAGAAGGTGGGCGAATGCGACCGTTCTTGGATTGATGACGTCTCAGGACATCGTGTGGCAAGTCGTCCGATCCGACTGGGTGAGACTCATTGCTTCTGTGATCATCGTGAGCACGGTTTGAGACCTTATGAGATGAAGACGACGTCTTGGATTTGCCTTTATGACGTCGAACGCCATCATCACCATCGCCTTCGTGGTTGTCCTTGCGAGTACGATGATGACGGCCGCCATCGTTACGGTCTTCGCGTCCACGACGACGAGACTTGGAACTCGTAGCACTCTTGTCCTTGCGACTACCGTGATGAAGGCTGCGATCGTCATCATCTTCGCCTTCATTGTCGACAGAACCCTTGTCCTTGCGAGTAGGTGGAGGGGAACTAGGCGGAAAGTAGAGCGGCGGCTCCAAGTCTTCGTCGCGAGGACCGTATGCGTCAGCATGGTCGTCGGAGCCATGTTGAGATCCTCCGCGTTGCCCTTATTTCTCTTGTTTGTTAACGTCGTGGCGAAGCAAACATAGAAATGACTTACGCGGCTCGGGAGAGCGACTATCCATGCGGAACCCGAAACGATCTCCTTTGCCTGCAGCGTGGAACGTTGGGACTGTGGAGGCCGGCATGTCGACGTTCATATCCTCGTCCTCGTCCTCGTCCTCGTCCTCGCCATGCTGTGAGCTTTAGAGAAAATGATAGACATACAAGTAGGGCAATACCTCGCTGACAATCTTCACCCTTTTCGCCCTTCTCCTGCCTGACGTCTCCGCAGGTGCCATAGGATTGATCGGCGTACCGTCGGCAATGGCCGCGACTTGATGCCTTCGGTTTGTTCTCTTCTCGAGCGCAGAGCTCACTTTCTGTAGCTGTTCCACCTGCCCATTCTTGCCCATATTCGTGCGGTTACTACGCCGTGGTTCATTGTCGTGATCTTCCAGAGTGGCGAAGGACTTTCGCTTCTCGCCTTTCGAATGAGCCATCGGGAAACCGCCCGACCGGGGAGAGAAACAGCCAATACGCGAGGAGTCGAAGTTAAGTAGAATCCTCGTCTCCTTTTATGTAAGTAAATTCCCGACATAAGCCAAACAAACAAATGTACTTAACATCACGTGCGACCGCCACAAAGTTCGATGATATAGATCCTTATTTACTAAGTCCTTCATCACGACGACGGCGACGCCGTGGCTGGACAAGAAACACACAATATTCGGACGGATCTTTTCTGGACTCGAGGTCGTTCACGCGATCGAAAACGTCAAGGTGAACAACGTAGATATAGAATAAGGTGTTTTGCTTGTACTTTATAACACTACTCTTAAGATACTACTCTGTCCATGGTTTCTGTGTGATCGGTGTTCGTCGTGCACCTATGCGCCCAAGACGGGGCGTAAAATTGGGTCGAAGTCGTTCGATCACTTTGGCTGGGATAATTTTGGGTGATCGTGGACGAGAACACGCGGGCAGGAAAACTTGAGCGGCACAAGCGCTTGTGGGACTGACCGCCGACAGCTCACGGTCTATCTGGATGAAGACGCACTGCCTGGGGCCAACGAGCCTCTCCCATAGGAGAGCAATGTGGACGTAGAATGACTGCATCAATGAGGGAGTGAGTGACGCACCACGCGATATGGCTCGTTGTCCCCCTCGTCCTACGCATCCTTCGTCTCCTTTACGTATAGTCGCGTTTGACGTAGTTCGCTGACGGTAAGAAAGGGGTTTGGCGGGGGGTTGAATGAGGGAGTCGCACCATGCGATTTTTGGCCGAAGGGGAGGCCGTTGTCTCTTGCCCTACGTCTCTGTTGTTTCTTGTATATATTCTCCCGTTTGACGTAGTTCGATGACGGCGTCGTTCGACGCGATGTGGGTGCTTGTTGTCCCCCTCGTCGTACATCTCCTTCGTGTCCTGTACACATGGTCATGTTTAATGTAGTTCGCTGGCGGTGAGAACGAGGTATGGCGCGGGGTGAGGGAGGGAGTGAGAAAGAGGGAAGGAGTGACGCACCACGCGGTTTTTGGCCGAGGGTGAGGGTCTTGTCCTCCTTGTCCAACGTCTGCATCGTTTCCTGTATATAACTCAGGCTCCTGTACATATAGTCGCATTGGATGGAGTTCGCTGACGGTAAGAACGAGGTCTGGTGGGGGGTGAGGGAGGGACGGAGTGAGAGGGAGTGGGTGACGCACCACGCGATGTGGGTGCTCGTTGTCCCCTCGTCCTACGTCTGCGCGGTTTATAAATCCTCCCGTTTGACTTAGTTAGCTGAGGGCGTGGTTGAACGCGATATGGGTGCTGGTTGTCCTCGTCGTCGTACATCCCCTTCGTCTCCTTTACACATAGTCGCGTTTGACGAAGTTCGTTCACGGTGAGAACGAGTTCTGGCGGGGGCTGAGTGAGGGAGTGAGGGTGAGGAAGTGAGTGACGCACCAAACGATGTGGGTGCTCGTTGTCCTCCTCGTCGTACATCTCCTTGGTCTCGTTCACGAATAGTGGTATTTGAAATAGTTCGCTAACGGTGAGAACGAGGTCTGGCGGGGGGTGAGTGAGGGAGAGAGTGAAAAGGAGTGAGTCACGCACGACGGAATTTTTGGCCGCGGGTGAGGCCGTTGTCCCCCTCGTCCTACGTCTCGGTCGTTTCTTGTATATATCCTTATGTTTGAAGTAGTTCGTTGACGGTAAGAACGGGGTCTAGCGGGGGCTGAGTGAGGGAGGGAGTGAAAGGGAGGGAGTAACGCACCACGCGATGTGGGTGCTCCTCGTCCTCCTCGTCGTACATCTCCTTCGTCTCGTTCACATGTAGTCGCGTTTCAAGTAGTTCGCTAACGGTGAGAACGAGGTCTGGGTGAGTGAGGGAGAGAGTGAAAGGAGGGAGTCACGCACCACGGCATTTTTTGGCCGAGGGTGAGGTCATTGTCTCCCTCGTCCTACGTCTCGGTCGTTTCTTGTATATATCCTTGCATTCGAAGTCGTTCGTTGACGGTAAGAACGGGGTCTAGCGGGGACTCACTGAGGGAGGGAGTGAAAGGGAGGGAGTGACGCACCACGCGATGTGGGTGCTCCTCGTCCTCCTCGACGTACATCTCCTTCGTCTCGTTCACATATAGTCGCGTTCGAAGTCGTTCGCTAACGGTGAG
>JBBPOR010000801.1:0-17328 GCA_038091555.1 Leccinum sublutescens
AGTGTTCTTTGTTTCCAGATCTTGCCTTTTATGCGTGTTGGTTCGAGGTTGAGTGGTGATGTGGGCCGTTGGGGCTCCTCTCACTCGGCCGTGTTGGTTCGAGGTCGAGTGGTGATGTGGGCCGTTGGGGCTCCTCTCACTTGGCCTTGTTGGTTCGAGGTTGAGTGGTGATGTGGGTCGTTGGGGCTCCTCTCGCTTGGCCGTATTGGTTCGAGGTTGAGTGGTGATGCGGGTCGTTGAGGCTCCTCTCACTCGGCTCTGTTGGTTTGGGGGTTGTTTGCCGATGCGGGCTTGATGAGGCCTCTCTCACGCAATTTGATGGGTTGGTAGGTATGTTCAGTTAGATTTATTTGCAGTAACTTAGCTTGATTCGCAGGCAAGGTCGTCTTGTCGAGTTTGTTTTGGCCAACTGTGGAGTCGCCTCCTTGGCCGGGTAAGTCTTCATTGGTCGAGATCAGGATCACTCTTCTCACTTTACAGTTTAGAGTTTTCCTCAGCGTCTCAACCATTATCTGGAATGCCAATAGCATTCTGCTTTTTTGTTTTCAATTTTTAATGTTTTTGGCTCGTACTTTCTCTATTGGAGTCAGGTTATCATCAGGAGGGCCCCTTGATGATAGCCTGCTTCCAGCTTTTTACATATATATTTTTATTTACTTTTTTTTTTATCTGAGTTTCCGGTTGTGCTGATACTATATTTCCAATCGTTGGCTGCGGTTACATCAATAAGGGACCGTCATTATGCTAGTCCGGATTAGATGATCACGTGACCACAAATTTAAAGTTCTGTCAAGCGTCTGTCTATTTGTTTAAGTTCAGTCGGCGCTGTCAAATTTGCCTGCGCGTACGGCACGTCACTACTTTGCGAGAATGCCGTTCTTCCATTTACTGTCTATTTCAGGCAACTTGGCCGCGCGAGAAAAAACAGTGCTCATCTTCGGTCGTCTGTAACTACGGAAAGCCAGACAGCCGCGCTCAAAAAATGATCCGCCAACGGTCGGCCAGCACTTAATTAGGTAGCGATTGATGTCGGGACGCCAGCCACCTTAGATACCACTTTGTAATTTATTTATTTTCCCTTCGCAAAAGCTGACTAGTAACTACCGAGTGCCAAAGGCGGAATGTCGAACGGCGTAAGTAAGAAACGACAAAGTGTAAGCGAGATGAACGACAAAACAGTTTACAAATTACAACGCGCCGACGCGCAAGCCAAGAATCAAGAAAGACAAATTTCAAGAACTTTGTAGTACAATGTATATAGCGATTGGCGCACTCCCCTTATCATTCTCGAGCAGTGCGCTTGCTTGCTTCAGTGAGTCTGAAAGACGCAAGCCCGAAACCTTTCCATTTGAAATACCGGTTGCAAATGTGCTCGTTCTCGAACAGAGCTGCCGAATGCTCCACATTTCCGTCACAGAACAGCTTGAGCCCACCACTGGCACTGACCTCACTGTAAATGACGTTAGTATTCGACAACAGTAAAAAATATTGATGTATATCATGTAGTAACCGAATCCACTTATGGGCGTGTCAAGATCTGTGGGTCGGTAAGAAGGAGTCCGCTCCCTGTCGCAATGAGAGTCAATAAGTAACACGTCAAGCCGTCTAAACAAGAACACACACCTTGATAATCAGATATGTACACTTGACCTCCTGTCTTGCTGTACTGAACGTGCTGCGTGAATGACAAAAATTGTGCGATGTTGTCCGTATGAAGATCAACAAAGGCACATGGTTCGGCATCACCGTTGTGTATGTACTTGACGAAGTCACATCCGAGTCACTGGAAGAGGTGATGACTTCCTCAACAAGGTACATGCCTTTTACTGCAGGATTGGCCTTCAGTGCGTCACTCATGCCCTTTCTTGGAGAGGGAGGACGTGTTGCGTGTCCAATGGAACCAACCGGGACCTCGGCATAACACAAAATGAGGCCGGCATCAACGAAACGTAAGCGTGGGATCTCGAATGGGGGAGAGGCAGACGACCGGTTGATTGCATCGTCGATGAAGTCGTAAGTCATCTTGAGCAGAGCCTTGGCCCAATACAAGACATTGGCTTCGCGGTAAAGAAAGTCAGATTCGTCCTGCAGACTATACCGGGAAAAGGGTGGACTCGGAATGACTCGACCTGAACTGCCTGAGGGTTCACTGTTGTGAGCATTTGTGAAGGGAAAATAAATAAATTACAAAGTGGTATCTACGGTGGCTGGCGTCTCGACATCAATCACTTCCTACATAAGTGCTGGCTGGCCGTTGGCGGATCATTTTTTGAGCGCGGCTGTCTGGCTTTCCATATGTAACACCTCAACGCGCACTCAACGGAAATGTTGCCATTCGACTCGGGATAGCCCGGCGAACATTTTCCGAATGGATCGGTACGTCAAAAGTGAAGTATCGGAATCTCGAATTTTTGGAAGTTCCTGGATTATCGGGTTGTGCGTGATCAGGTCATTTCGTAGGACATACGCGCAATATTAATACATTGATTGAAACGGAGTTACAGAGATGTACGTACTATAGCTACTTGGGGAACGCTAACTTTCCAGATGTAGTAATATCCTATAGATCACTTTTTACGTACTCGAGAATATCAATTGCGGTGCGTAGCGGCACGCACGGGAAGAATGTCTTGGGGAGGAGGCGGAAGCGAGCATGCACCTGGACGAGCCAGTCAAGCAGAATGCCTCACATGGACCAGGCCAACTTCCTTTTGACTCGACATATAATCGGGGTTAGGGAGGGTAGCGAGCTGAAGAATCTGGTGGTGGACGGACTACGAGCGGAATGTGTGGTAGAGAAATACCTTAACGTGCTTCATGTAGTCGAAGATCTCGTCGACGTACTAGCTGACTATGAAGGGGTCTTCAGCGTCGTCAGCGTCAAGATCATCCCATTCATCGCCGTTTGGTTCAGCCTCTGTCTCACTGTCGATGTGGATGCCGAGCAAGGGGGCAAGCCAGGCCCCGTTTTTGTCCTGGTCGACAAAGAGCTTTGCCTCGTCGGGTAGGTCTGGGGAAGTTCACCACTTCTTGAATACCCGGTTGTCATCCTCTTCAAGTTCGCGGACGTCAGCTTTGACGTTCAAGTGGGAAGTGGTCCGCTTGGACAAGTCAGCTCGTGCTTGATCACGCGGGAGGTGGTAGCAAGGGAGCAACGATCTCAGGCGGCTTTGCGTGGGGCAGACTCGGATGAAGCGGGATCAACAATCGTGGCGTCATCAGCGTGCACGGGAACGGGCTCCACGTCCTCCTTTACAGTAAGTCGGCTAGTGGTCGCGCTTGGGGCTGAGGTGCAGTAGACTTGGAAGTGCAGCGGGCTGCGGAGACGATGGACAAGGGCTGCCGAGTGCCAGCGGATTGGGGCAGTCTTGACTACTACGCTGTCAGACTTTGCCTTGGCGGAAGACTGATCGGAGGCCTTGACCTTGACGTCCTTGGAAGCAAGTGCCGACTTTGCCTCGGTGGCATTCTTGGGAACTTGAGCGAGGGCGTCGCGCTTGCGCTTTCCCTGTGGGGCTGCGTCGAGGTCGTTCTCCTTTGCCTTTGCCTTCAATCTAACAGAACGAGGCGAGAGATCAAGGTCAACGGCAATCTGATCATTGTTCGACATCCAGGAGAGCCTGAAAATGGCTCACTCTATCTCTGGCGTGAGTTTTTTTGCCCTGGGCTATCTCTATCAAAGCGCTGGGAGTCAGTAGCCTCCTACCATTCTGAATGCTGAATTTCGAATTTCCGAAAACTCGTCTTTTCCGTACCGGTCTATGCGGAATTGGATCGCTGGGCTATTCCGAGTCGAATTGTATTGAGTTCCGAGCGGGCTTTGAGGTGCTACAGGCGACCGAAGATGAACGCTGCTTTTCCCCGACTCCCGCGAAGTGGAGGAGGGTTACCTTGCTTGCAAGGTCTACGGTAACCCCGCAACTTCTGCCAATAAATCGCCGGAACAAATAACCCGGTATAGAAATAAAATATTATGTAATAAGGTAATTGCCGTTGAAATGTTGCTATGCTCTTTAAAAGGAAGTATGATAAAATAATGAAATAACTGTTGTTTTTAATCCGGTAAAGTCATGTAAAATTCATAACTACTTCGAACTGTGTTATCGTACATGCATAAGGACAGTTCCTCGGCTGAATGTAACTCTTCCGATGTTTTTTTTTTTTTTTTCAGATCGAGGCGTCGTTGCGTCTCGAGTTGGCAAACTGTATGTTTAATTATACTTAACATATTTTTAAAACTTAAATCACGCGTCTCGGTAACTACAAATTCTTTGTCTCCTCGCGGTCTGCTCGTATTACACTGGACAGCAATGTAATGTTTTCTTTATTTCGACACTCTGAGCATTACTTTTTGCTCACGCAAACAAGAAGATCACATCTTGTTCTTATCTTCGTCATCGAAGTTGTCAATGTGCCTGCTTCAGTTGCTCCTTTCGAGTTCGATGACATTACCGGTACGCTGTACATGCCAGGGTGTTCGAATAACTGACATTTCCTGCACAGACAGCGTTATGCGTGATATGCCGCAAACAAATGTGGTCGAACATAAGCAATTTCTGGAGAATTTATTAGGCATTGTTCGTTACCTTGACTGTCTCGATACGTTTGCTTTACTTCATTAAACTTACTGTCGTGCTAACGTGCTTAAATAGTTAGAGGTTCATCGACGAGGAACGCTTATGATTCCATATCAAAACGTCGACTTTCCACGTTTGTTGACTAGGCTATTTCACGTCGTTTTCTACCCTTAGTGCTGACAGTGGTTACTGTGTGGAGAATTAAGATTCGATACGAGTGAAGGTTCGTACGATCGGTCGCAAGTACGTCTTCAAGTTGTCCGACGATATTGACTTCTTGGATGTCCTTCACGGTTCATTCATAATCACTCTCAGACTTTGTTTGATACGTCATTGGTACGGATGCAAAAGTGGAAAGCTCCCACCATTCATTCCAGATCACTCTCTGGATCTTTCACAGCGATGTAGTAAATAGCAAAAGTGTTTTCGTTTAATGTATTCTTCCCAATTTCGGGAACGTGGGAATTCTTCATCGCCCCTTTTTGGGTTTCGCAATGTGAGCGTCCCTTTCAGGAAATTTGTCTTATGTTTTTCGTTACTCACGTCTTGCAGGTTCGCTGACGAGTTGTCTGTCGTTGAACCCTGTAAACCGTTAACCCCTGCTTTTGAAACCCCCGAGCTTTTCGTAAACTGGTTGGCAAACTCGTCGAACCGTCATCATTTGTTATGCGAACATTGTGAATTTGAGTTCATTGGTTGCGTATCATTTTATGATTCTCGTGTGAGTGTTTTTGACATCGCGTCTCGCGCATGTCTTACAGGAGCTTTGAGTACTACGTCTCCCAGCAATACGCGATGTGCGCCATTCTACGTGATGTGACGGAGCTGGCGAATGAGTCACAATCTTCTGCGACTGTTGCGGAACGTATCGCAGAATGTGAGACGGGTTTGTTCCAAAATTTGGAGGACAGACTCGGGGATGATATTAAATCCCACATCATTCCTGAACAGCCTACTCTACCAGATGACGGTTCGATTGTCGAGTCGATGCAGGAGGCAGCCTCCCAACATGCTTCTCACATTTGGGATATAGTGGACAGGGAAAGAGAAAAAATGGCACGTGAGAGAGAGTCACTTGCGACGGAACCTGAACGCGAACGCGCTCGTCTCGACGAGGAAGGCCGTTTCCTTGACGAAGAACGGAAAGCCAAAATTGCAGCTTTCGAGGCCGAACTCGCTCGCACACGTTCTGATCTCAACTACGAATGACAATTACGGATTACGGAGGAAAACGAGGCTTTGATCGACCGCTTGCTCGTCGCGGAGGCGATCAATACTCTGGTTCGGATCGCACGCACACGCTGGCGATTTGTATCAGTATGTTGAGTTTGCATGCCTTTGTGCTGGGCGGGACTAATATCCTTTTGGGCCTTGAAGCTTCGTTTTGTTTGTGCTCAATCTGTTTACGAGTGCCCCGCATGCTATTTCAGGCTGCTAGCAAAATTGCAAACTGTTTCGCGTGAGTTTCTTTTTTCGGAACGGTGTACAGGATTTCTAACCGTTCCGCAAGCCATGTACGGGGCGAGGAAGCGTACCAGTCGCACCTCGACCTTTTGCTCTATTTCCAACCCGGTTTTTTCAATTCGGATGACCTTCAGCCGACCCCTCCCTCCTCCCCTCCACCAGGAAAGTCGTCAGTAGCCGTAGATTAGCCCCCCTGTACCTATAGCTCCTTAGCGACTGGTGGAATTCAGACCCTCCGGATGAGTCACGCTAATAATTGAATGTACGAGTAAGGGACTTGGGTAGCGCCGCGCGTCGCCGGCAGAAACCTTGTTTGTCTGGTTGAGCATGAATTCGAAAAGTCAATGCATTGGAACATGAAGTACATATATAATCACATAGTATAACATACAGTTGAACATAAGAGGAAAATATGTATCAATACGTCAGCATAACTTCGCCGCTTCACTTCAGCATGATGAAGACCCAACTCCCAAGAGGTAGGAGTGACCGACGACGCAAAAAGTGAAGCGGAATACCTGGAAAGTAGGAGGAGGGAAGTGGAAGTGACAGGCGTGGCGCCCGTGTACCTGTGCACGGCAGCCCTGACGGTTGCCAATTAGGCCGAGCAGTTAGCACCCTGGTGTTAGGTGCGCGGCAGCCTCGACCTGAGAACGTCAGGGAGGGGGGGAGGGAGAGCACGGAGCTGGGAACTGATGGCTCCCCAGCTGGCTAGGTAGACACCTGACCGGGCATTATGCCCCGGCGCCAGGTATGGAGCTGGGCACTGAGGGCTCGCCAGCTAGCTCGGTATATGAGGGGCAGCTGACTGGGCGCGGCGCCACGGCGTCAGGTGCGCACCAGCGTCAGGGAGGGTGAGACTGGGAGTGCTGAGCGCACGGCAGCCATGGTTGGAGGCAGTCGTCAGGCCCATTGGGTGCGGTTCCGTCGGTGCGCGAGTGGCTTTGAGGGCTTGAGACTGGATGTACTCCCTCCGCTGTGCGTCCTTCCTGTTCAAGAACCCCTTCAACGCGCGCACTTCATTTGCAGCTAGCAGTCTTACGCCCTGCTCCCGGCCGTTGCTCCGCACCCGCTCGTAATACGTTTGCCATTCAAGCGCTTCGTCGGACTTGACCACGGCGGACTTGCGAAAGGTCTCGACAAGGGCGAGGAGGTTGAGCAAGTTTGGGATTTGCCCAGTAATAAAGGTCGGCAAAAGGATGTTGCAGACGCAGTAAAATACGAGACGCGTCTTGGGGAGGAAGTGCGTCGTTGAGATCTGTCGCATTAGGATGGCGAATGTCAGTGACAAGGTGGACTGCAGTAGTGGGTGAACTGAACTGTAGATGTCTTGGTGGGCTTCGACGTCGTTGAAGTCAATTAGCGATGTCCGTTTCTTGAGCTCGTCCATTATAATTTGTAGCTCGAGTTGTGCGAACTTTTTGGTGGTTCAGAACAAGTTGCTACAATTGTCACCGCAAGTCTTATGCGGACTCATCAACTGTTCGGCGAAAGCTTATTGATCATTCGAACACTTCAAGTTGTACATAAAATGATTATAGGGAAACGTACAACGACCTGTGATCACAGCTGCATCTTAGTTTCCCATGAGTATGGAAATTTCGAGGACGGCACAGCCGCTAATTTCAACTGGAGTGACCTTGATAAACAAGGTAATACGGTTGCTATTTGTTAATTGGTCACGTGATTGCTTCGCGCGTTCCACAGCCCTGCGTTCCTCCGAGTCTTGGTCCCGATTTGGCCAAGTACAATCGATCCTAACCACCACCGCTACCACCATCACCCACTCCCACTAACCAACATCACTATCACCATTCCTTAACGCCAGAACATGGCCAAGTTAGTATCCGAGATGACCCCGGCACAGGTACGTCTCCGCTCCCCTTGTATCTGTCGTTTGTTAACGAAACTCTATCTAGCTCGAGCGCCACCGTGCGCAAGCCAAGGCTCGTCAACAAAAGCGGCGGGAAAACCTGTGAGTTTTTCCGATTCTCACAGGTTAGGGCTCAGCTTAGTTCCTTCGCAGCAAAGGCAAGCCTGAGGCACTCGAAGAATACCGAGCGCGGTCCGTTAAGTATCAAAGGTCGTACTGGTACGCCCCGTTAACTAACCCCAACATCTATTTAACTCACAACCTTACAGTAAGCGAAAGAAGGGAGATGTTAGTGAAAACGACGAACCTCCGTCTCCTGCGAAGAAATCCAGGTAAGTTCGTCCAACAACCTAAACCTTTGTACCCTGCTAACCACACTAAAGACAAGATCAAACCCCTTATGAAGAGCCAGAGCCTGAAGATCAGGCGGCGGATGCAGGGCCTAGCACGCGTCGGTGAGTCACGCTCTATCGGCGTCGCTTCGTGTCTGATACCTTGCAGAAGAGGAGATCAGGGCGTGACTCAACGAGAGAGTCTGAATACCCAGCGTGTCGAAGATCAGGGGCAGGCCATTGAGTCACGCCCCAAACTGATGCTGCGTTTGAAGTAAGCCGTCACCCGTTTCCCCTTCTCATTTTCTCACTGGATTTCAGGCTTACTCAAATCACAAATACGGGAAATAACGAGGGGGAGCGACGAAGGCCGCGCCGGTAAGTTAGTAAAAATTCAATCACTACAGATTTCTAACCGCGTCACAGAAAGCGCACCAGGCGCATCGTACAGTCAGAAGAAGAGGACGAGCACGAAGAAGAACCCGTACATGGGGACAAGCAGCCAGAGCTGCCTGTTGATGGGCCTCAAGTCGGTGAGTCACACCCTCCTTCTCACAATGAGTCACACCCTCATAACGAATGAAGACGCGGACGAGCACGAAGACGAACCCGTAGATGGGAAAGAGCAGCCAGAGGATGAACACGTAGATGGGGATGAGCAGCCAGAGGACGAGCAGCCAGAGCTGCCTGTTGATGGGCCTCAAGTCGGTGAGTCACACCCTCCTTCTCACAACGAGTCACACCCTTATAACGAATGAAGACGCGCACGAGCACGAAGACGAACCCGTAGATGGGGAAGAGGATGAGCAGCTAGAGGGGGGCGACCTCGTCACAGACATTTTGGGAGTTCAGGTCGACTCCCGCGCAAAAACGGTCCGGTGGACCAGCGGGCACCACACCGTGCTCCCATTCTTGCGCAAGCCCAACCGCAACAGGAATATCACACAAAACCTCCTCGCCAACGACGCAAGATTCGCTGCAGAGCTGGCGACCCTCCCTGAGGCAGCCCCAAACAGCAGCCTCGTTGCCTACCTAGACAAGGCACGCAACAAGTTCGACTTATACGAGGCCGCTCGCCAGGCTTTGGCAAGCAACAAGTCGGTCGTCATCAAGGGTTACGTCGACACCTGCGGATTCCAGTTCAACACTGTCGACCTGGAAAAACACTTCGGGGTTATCCCCGATAGGCCAGTACAGGCTCACGGTAAGCTGTCGATTTCATCATCGCTAACATGCACTCATATGGCCCACATTTTTAGATATGGCCGTGCGCACCAAAAAATTCAACGAACCCCACGTCCGCACGACGGTGGAAAAGTTCGTGCAGGGTATCACCGATATAAAGGTATGCAGGGTTACGTTGGGGTTTCCCCTCCCTCAATTCAGCGTTCCCTTCCCTTTCGAGTGAGTTTTCTTTTTTAATTTTTATTTCCTGACTGACGTGACTCATTCCTTCAGAAAACTCGACGACGGCCTTACGCTCGGCTGGGCCCAGACCCAGGAGCACGTTCCTCTGGGGGGAACCAGGATACCGGCCGACGTATGGACGGTCCGCTCCTGGGGCCTCGGCCACCAGGCTGGGATCGTCACCTATCCCCACCACGACGCCGAAGGCGCTCTCACTTTCGCCGTCGGGCTATCCGGTGTAAAAAACTGGGTAGTCATTACCCCCAACAAACCCATCAGGGATAAGTTGGGCAACTTTCTCGCCGATCTCAGTAGCCCCGACGCATCCCTCCTCGATTACCTCGATCAGGTGGACGCTGAAACCATCCATCTGAACCCCGGTGACCTCCTGTGAGTAACATTATGCCTAATATTCCTTTTTTTAATTCTTTTTCTTTACAGAATCATGCCCCCCTGCCAACACCATGCGGTGTACACACCCGTGGCCTCTTTTTATAGAGGGGGCCACTTTTTCAACATCGACACCATGCACCTCACGGAGGTGTCAAGGTTCGTCGACGTCACAAAGGGCTCGTACCTCACAAACGACACGCATGCGGGCACATTGGAGACGCTGTGTAGGATCGTCATTTCCCTGACGATTCTTCCTGAGTCACGCAGTGAGTCACGCTTTAATAACTAACTAACCGTTGCTGATAAACGATTTCAGAGCTCTATAAGCGCTCATTGATAGCGCTTTGCGGCATGGTAGCTTACCATAAGAAATATGTCTCTCAAATCGGCGCACCTCAAAAGTCTGACTCCATAGATATGGCCAAAAAGATCGCTATAGCGATCCTCCAACATTTCAGCCTCACCACCGACAAAGAATATCTATCCTTTATCTCTCAGGGTGAGGTCTTCGAAAGGGGTGAAGAGGTACACCTACATAAATTCATTCGTTCACTCGTTCGTTCTAAGTAGCTAATGTTCTAATTCTTTTTTGATTATCTTTTCTTGTAATTAATGAGTCACGCTATAGCGGAGTAGATTACCAGTAAGTCACGGTAGTATTATAACCTACTATGAGTCACGCCACCATTGGTTGTCTTAGTTAGTCCGCTTGGTCACGCTATGTTGAATTGAGTCACGCTACAGCGCACTAGACTACCAATAAGTAGTATTATAACTTAATATGAGTCACACCATGGTTGTGAGTCACGGTTGAATTGAGTCACGGTTGAATTGAGTGGTTGTCTTAGTTAGTGTGCTTGGTTCGATCTCTAAACTTTTTTTGACTATACCTAACCACCTTTTCTTATAATTAACGAGTCTCCCTATGGTGGAGTAAGTTACTGTTGAGTCACGCTATGGTGAAGTAGATTAGAGATTGAGTCACGCCATGGTTCTGTAGATTACTCTTAAAACGTAGTTTACGCGGATACCCGCCACTCCTTATCATTTATGCTCATATAGTCTAAGCGGTAGTCTTTATATACCAGCTGCAGCGTTGATGCGCTCTTTTTGAATAGAGGAACTTGGAAGATTCAATCACGTGACTGCTGCTGAATCAGCTGTGACCGCGACCAACATTGTTCGTTTCAGACAACCATTCATCCGTGCCACCGTGGATATGCTCACGCTTATCTGTTGGGTTCGTTCTGGAATTAATGATACATCGACATTCCCTGTCAAGATCTCAAAATCAGAGCTTGTCCACGATCTTCAAACGGCTATCAAGAATATAGCTTTTCCCGAAGTCGCGGTGGCCGCACGTAAACTCGCTCTTTACAAGCCCAAGAACCCCGTACCCAAACCCTATGAAGAGAATCTCAATAAATTTATCCTCTCAGATCATGCAGAGCGCTTGGATGGGCCGGATGGGTTATCAAAAGTTTTCTCGGCATCACCACCCAGCGATATGATCCACGTCATAGTGTGTACGTAGCAGAGGCGACTCAAGCTGGTCCTGACAATTGACTTTCTGGTTCTTCTTCTCCAGATGTGCCATTGAGCTTCGTTTGTTGGCTACGAGGGTGCAATCCCGACGAAAGTTTTGTAGTCTCAATCCAACTGGCTGAAGGCATCGATCAATCTACAGCCCGCATCAAGGACACACCCGAATTTGAGGAATAAACACCATATATGCTTATACAGGATATCGGGAGATGAGAAAGAACTACGAGAGAGTCTTGGCAAGACGGGTGACGGTGACCCACTCCAAGGGTTCAATCTTGCGTCCAATTTCCTGAGCGTCCCAGTTTTCGCCCCTTTACGCATTGTTGTCGACGTTCTCGACAGTACCAGTAAGTTGACCGTATAGCTTACTGATCTTTTCTGATTCCTCCATGACAGGGTCGACACATCCTTCCCCGTTCTCACACTCGCACTTTGGAGGAGCGGATCCAATTGCAGCGTTGCGAGATAACTTCATTCATGGTAATGGGGTATGAATCGGAGCCAGTGACGATGATGATTGAACCGCCACTCGCGGCGTATTTCAGATCTGAGAACAGTCGGAATCCCTTCCCCAGACGCTTCTCGCCGCCTTCCAGTTGAGATTGTCCGAGGCCTTTTTATATTCAGCAAACATAAATTGACCGTAGGCCATGTTGTGCACGTTAACGCCCGGCGAGCTTTGGCCCGAGATGATGATCTGCAAGGTACACCGTCTGTGATCAACACGCTAAGCACATAATATCGGCCTCCAAAAAACCAGCGCTCAACCGTCCACACCCGCCCGTCACGACGGGTGCATTCATATGATCATCACAGTCAACACCGTCATGATTCCGCTCTGCGCAATGCCTGTATGGAAAAAATAGATTGGTCCGTGCCCGCAAAACCGAAGAAAAACCAAAAAGAAAAGAAAAGAAAAGGCAATGCGCACCACGGTTGATTCCCTGCCACCCGGGGGCCAACATCCCCCAGGTCACGTTCGCCGCCTCCGTCTCGTACCTCATGCCGTCGTATTACATCTTGCCGATCGCGCCCCGTCCCGCTGCTAAGGATGTCCCTGTAGAGCTCATCAACACTGATCGTAAAATAAAAGGAAACACAATCCCGGAGCATACCTGCCAATGTATCCGTCCGGCACGATGTCGTGGTGATCCGACACAGGGTACAGTTTCGTGAAGAACAGTTGCTGAGAATACCTGCACAGAGGTTCGTTCAGCTCACCTTTTCCTTTGACACGCTGGTCGAGCCAGCCAGTAACTCTAAAAGAATTTACCAAAGACACATTCACTCACGCAAAAAACAAGGCCCCACTATCCACCGACGTGCCGTTAAAAAAGGATGTGTTGCATACTTACTTTTTGTGCAGGTGCTAGCACCCGACTTGAGGTCAGACAGTAGGTGAATACTCCATCCCCGGTTAGGACGGCAGTGGCCATGGGCGGAATCACCCAACATCGATCGCGATGAAAATCTGTTCATCTACAGGTGAGAGAGAAAACATGCTACAAGCTGGCGTCGTACCAGAGCCCTCGATGGAGTACACAAACGATGTGAGCACAGCGAGCTTGAGCTTCTCAGGCTGTAGCCTAATATAATAGGGTGTTGAGCTGCTTGAGCATCGTCCTATTTCTGCTCCACCTTAGAGGGCGTTAAACAAGAATACAAATGCGAATTCAAATGCAGGTGTTCATGCGGAACCGCACCTCCAAGTTCGATAGTGTGGTGTTCAGCCTCAGACACCACAGTCACGGTAGTATAAGACATCCCCTTCATGCGGCCGACCAAATTTTTCGATCGTCTGAAGCAAAGAGACAACAACGACGTTGCCTGCTTACCAGGTTCATCATCGTAAATTCGACGCGATCCTATCCATATGCGGTCGGAGCTCCTACTGGACATCGAAGCTGATTCGGGATATGTGACTGGTAGTAGATGTGAGATATCAGCAGTACTAGTCTACTCCACCTCAGAAAAAAGCAAAAGACGTAGAGTCCTTTTTTTTCCAACCCACGATTCTTCTTCGGATGCGTCCCTGCCGAGATCGCGACACGTCTTACTCTCCTGCTTGAACACTAACAGTCGGCGTGCGTCGATGTACACGGTAACTTGAAACGACGACAACATCGTCGTTTGATTTCATGTCCACAATGTCTTTGTTCGCAGATAGATGAGTCACGACAACAACGTCGTCGTTTGATTTCATGTCCACAATGTCTTTGTTAACAGATAGATGAGTCACGACAACAACGTCGTCGTTTGATTTCATGTCCGCAATTTGTTCGATAACATATAGATGAGTCACGACGACAACGTCGTCGTTTGATTTCGTGTCCACAATGTCTTTGTTAAGAGATAGATGAGTCACGACAACAACCATGTCCACAATGTCTTTTTGTTAACAGATAGATGAGTCACGACGACAACGTCGTCGTTTGGTTTCGCGTCATTACCATGATCATCGTGTCGACGTGTCATCGCTTCGACGCGTTGCGCGCTGGCTTGCAGCACGAGTAAAGGAGGGAGGTGAGGCCTGTGAGGATGGAGAAGACGGAGGCAGCTGAACCGGGCTCACCGTCATTGCCGTGTAATTGGTCGTTGCGTTGGTCACTCGTTGAGTGTAAGAAAGGGAGGATGAGGTGATAAGCTCAGTGCTTACCGGGTCGTTGTGTCGACTGAGGAAGTATGTTGAGGACAAGAACGAACGTAACTCCGACGGTCGGAGATTTCGAATTCAAGAAGCATCGCGTGACGCCGTCGCTTCAAGTCCCAGCGATTACCAAGTATTGTAATTATCTTAGAGTAAGTACTTGATTTTATTTACTGTACAACGCGACACAAACGATCGACATTCGCAGCATCCCTCTCCCGTCTCTCCCCTCCCACTCCCACCGACCCTGGGCCAGTTACCCTATTCTCTCAAGTTGTCTTGTCGTGTTGAATGGCGACTCTACGATACGGCGACGACTGCGGTAAGCTCGCCTCTTTACCCTCACCCTCACACTCTTCACCCTCCTCCCTTGCTTGAGCAACCGCGAGCATTTTCGACTCGACTCGCACGTCAGTGTGCCACCACACATCACCTTCTCCATCATTCGCGCTGAGTCGCGCAGCCGCGACAACCTCAAGGCGACAACAAGTCGACGTCGACGCGTCACGGCGAGCATGATTTCGTCGTCTTCACCACCTTACTCACTCTTAACCCTCACTCGCAATGATACAGCTTAGGTTAACCTCGTCCTCGTCCTCATCTTCATCCACACCCTCTTCACCCTCCCTCGGACAACAACCCGGCGCGACGGCGTGCCACCACAACATGACGACTGCCACGGTGGCGTACCACGACGGGACGGGCGACCGCAATACGACACGTACAGCGAAGGATTAGTTACGTGCCCGCCTCTCTCCTTCTCCCTTTCCCTCACCCATCCTACGCCCGCCCCAGACCTCGTCCACGCCAGTGCACCGACGTGGCGTGCTGGTGGCACCACACCACCACGATGTGCGACACCCGGCGCCTCTCTCTCTCTCTTTATCTCCCTCCCTATACTCGCCACAGACCTAGACCACGGTGCCCCCACGACAATGATGCCCCCGCCTCTCTCCCTCCCACTCACCCACCTATGGCGGCATGACGATGACGAACGCCACGGCAGGGAGATGGGGGCAAGGCCGACGCGGACGACGACACAGCAACGAACGCGTCGACAAGGTGCGTTTCTCCCTCTCTCTGTCTCTCTTTCTCCCTCACCCACCACATGCCAGACCTTATCCATGCTGCCAGCGCACCCCACTGGCACGGTGTGAGGACACGACGCAACTTGAACAGTACATGCCCCGACGGTCGACGTGGCACCGCGACGTTTAGCTTAATACATTTGAGGTAGTACCAACATATTCAAAGCTGTCGGTGTCGTTGAAGCTGTTCGTTATCATTTTTTGCATGCCCAACTCAGCGGAGCGGAGGACTTAGAGGTGCTTGCATGGTCGTCTGACGATTTTGGGGTTGCAAAAACGGTTGTAGCTCTCAAGTATACTAGACATCCGTCATGCGCCGTACAATATCACCCTGAATCCGTCATCAACCACGGTGGCGATATCGAAGGGATGACGAACTTTTGGCGTCTATCTCGGTCTTGAAATGTCACTTGGGATCGTCGTATCCACCCATGGGATTCCGCATTTGCTGCACGGTTTGGCGCAGCCTAGCCAAATCCACGCCCACCCCTCGCTTTTACTCACCCTTCACTCCACTCTGCGTTTCCCAGGCATGAATACGGACATCCAAGTCTGCGAGCTCCGTGGTGCAAACATGACATCTCCGTTTGTGATGTTGGAATCCCCTAACTTCTCCTCGTATCATATATTCCGTCGGCGATAACCACGCATCACCCTACACAGGCCACTCAATTTCCCACATCCCTCTAGAATCACACGATATCTGGTCATGGCTATCTTATTTCATGAGCAAACGCACGGCTTCCGTTGGTTCACCCAATTCACCTTTCTGAGTTAGTTTGATCGGCTACCTATCTTATGAGCTTGGTGTTGACTCTCTTGGCTTGCCCTCAACGGCTGCTCCTCCAGAGAAGCGTCATGCAGATGAATCTGGTCTTTATGGAGCGTAGCCTGGCTTGCTGAGACTTCGGCGGAGCTCAGCCTTCCCATTTCGGACTATTACACTCATTTGTATAACGATGTTCCTTCCTCAACAAAGGTGTGGCCTAACGCTGAAACTGTCATCTTACCCGACAAGAAGCTATATGTTTGCGAATCAAAATTGCAAAGGAACATCATTCCGCAGGAGACTCCTACGAACTATGCCTCACAAATAATATCAAAGTCCTTCTAAACGAGCCTCCCACTTCCAGGATTTCCCGACACTCTTCTTCGTGGGAGCGTTACTAACATCTCTGTTAATTCAACCCAACCTCCTTCCTCTGCGTATCTTCAATTGCATCCTACTACAACGCTGGCTTCATCGCCGCAACATCTTCTTTCTTATTCTCACCCCCCAGCATCGACGTATCAACCACGTCCTATCAAAGGCCCCGTTCGAAAAGGCCTGGAGTCTCGCAGAGTACTAGGCGCTCCGAGGTAGGTTGAATGAAACTTTGATCCGACACGTGAATCTTGATGTGGAAATTCTGTACCATCTTTAGTATACCTGTTACTTTTCCTGTTTATTCTTTTCTCTGCGGCCTTTCAACTTGCCGTTCTGCCAGATTCCACGACAACAGCTTGGATATATATTTACGTTTGCGGCTCTCCCAAAGGTTGTTCCTCTATCCTTGCCACACTTGAGCTACCGAAGTATGTCCTGCATGGTTTTGCAATCTATTTCGCCTTCCTCAACGATATCTCCATCCTCTTCTCCATCCGAAGCCTGCTCATCTCCAGTAACAGCATCTTCGCCCTCACTCATCACTCAATCCCATTTCGGTCGAATGGACGCCACCTCACCACTGAACACGTCGATCATTTTTCCTCTCAGCTCATTGCCTTATCTCTCGTCGAATGAGACTCAGGTCGCTTTGAACGTTCACAAATGGTTAGCGCGTATCCGCCTCGTCTGTCAAGCTTGCTATTTCTCAACGAACAGAGCCGATGTGATAGTTCTGATATATGACTAGTATGGTAGTTAGCACAACTGTGTGTTATAATTTTCATGCTAGTTGATTTTGGGGGGATCCTCCATCTGGGGATCCTCCATCTGATATACTAATAATACATCAATGAT
>JBBPOR010000802.1:0-17321 GCA_038091555.1 Leccinum sublutescens
GGCTTATCAAGGAGGCTTACGATGACGAGGACTACGAGCTTTAGTAGGGTTGTGGGGTGTGACTTTCCAGTACCCTGAAATGTTGATCAACCTTGTCCTACTTTGGTTTGGTGCTCAAAATGTCGAAGAAGGCTTCCTGTGGTAGATCCACATTGCTGACCCGCTTCATCTTGCGTTTACTTTCCTTTTGGTTTTCGAGGTGCTTCATCTTGCGTTCGTAATGACCTGCCATGTTTTAGTTAGGCGACCAGCCATGTCACTGAATTCATACCTCCATACAGCCCTGCTGTGACATCGGCACGGAGGGCTTTCAATGTTTCCCGAGCGATGACCTTTTTACCAACAGCGGCCTGAATGGGCACCTCAAACAATTGACGAGGAATAACCTTATCTAGATGGGCAATCGACGTCCGGGAGAGCCGAACAAAATCCATGACAACACTCACGCAACTTCTTCACCCACATCTTGCCGACATCTTGCTGTGCAGATCGGTGTACAATTAATGCAAGTGCATCCACAGGTTTTCCATTCAGAAGAAAGACCATCTAGTCCGCAATGAATCATCGAAGAGATGCAAGACCAGTGGACATCCTCACCTTGGATAAATCGCTCCGTTTATACCCAGCATCCTCGTAACTGTGCAGCGTCAGTTCATGCCGGTATAGAAATCGAGATATGAAAGCGTTACACACTCAAAACTTGCGTATCCCGAGCTCCTACTCTTGAGTTTGTCGAAGAAGTCGTTAACGATTTCGCTCAAGGGAATTGTACACGTCAAGATGATGCGAGCGGACCCGGTCTCCCCCGCGTCTAAATAACGATGATCCAAATCTTCCGCACGGCGCGAAAAACATAGTTCCATCATCTCGCCGAGGTATTCTGAGGGAAATTCAGCGGTTTCAGAAAACATGGGAACAATACAGCAAACCTTCAGGAACAATGATTGTTGCTTTGACCACTGGTTCTTGAACCTCTTTGACGCCCCACGAAGAATCCGAAAGGTCCGGGAACTCCGTGGGATTGCTGACCGTAATAGTCCTGTCCCTATAGACAACTACAAAAATCCTATCGTTAGCTGATGTACATAGTCTGATATAATGCGGAAGTACCTTGGTAAGGCACGGTTGGAGCGGTAACGATGATGTTTGCGTCGTATTCATCCTCCAGACGTTGGCGGAAGACATCCATGTGTAAAGTTCCGAGAAAACCCAGACGGCAACCTTGTCCCAATGCAGAAGAAGATTCGCGTTGAACAGAGACACTTCGATCGGTTAGCGTTAGCTACACGTACACCTCTTGAGAGATGGTGCGAAAAGGGAAATGGAAAGCCACGCACACGTTTGATAGATTCTTCGAGTTTTATAAAGTCGTTTGTATCCACAGGAAAAATACCAGCATATACCTGGAAGTTTTGAGATTTATGCTGAGAAGAGCGAGGTATACTTACCATGGCTTTCGCGGGTCGAAAACCGGGCATTGGATCCACATGCGCACCAACTCGGTAGAGAGTATCTCCGACATGAGCTAGATAATCACTTGAGTGACAGTTCGAGTGAAAAAGCAGAATCTCCATGAACCTTCAGACGATTCTTTCATGTTACAAGCTATATAACCGACTTGTCCTGGCCGTAAGCTTGCCGTAGGGAGTTCATCGGGATGCATGAGACCAACTTCATGCACTTCATACTTCTTCCGAGTGTGGCAAGACACGATTTTGTCGCCTGTCGGCGTAAAAATGAAATCTGACCATAGACTTTCGTGTTGAGGTGTATTTACCTTTACGAATCACGCCGTCGTGAATGCTCACAAGTGAAATGACGCCTCGATATCGGTCATAGCTTATATGGCTCAATGGTGGGTAAACACAATCACCGACCAAGTACTCACTAAGAGTCAAACAATAAAGCCTTGAGAGGCTTCTCTTCGGATGCCGATGGTGGAGGTATTCGTTCAACGATGGCTTCGAGCACAGCTTCCACACCTTGACCGGTTTTAGCTGAAATCTGCAATATATCAACGGGATCTATGCCGAATGTTGACTGTAGCTGTAAAGCAACGCGGTCGGGTTGGGATGCAGGCATATCTATCTGCGTTGGTGTGCGTTGAAGAACCTCGATGACCAATAATGCTCGAACTGGCAGACCTTGTTAAGAACAGGGATGATGGTAAGGCCTCTCTCTTTGGCGATGTGAAATACAGAGATAGATTGCGCCTGAACACCCTGAGTGGCGTCCACCAACAAAAGCGCGCCTTGACTGGCTGCTAGAGAGCGAGACACCTCCCACGAAAAGTCAACATGTCCCTGGTAGATGATCAGCGCAAGGTTGAGAACACCTATAGGAAACTTACGGGGGTGTCGATGAGATTGAGGAGGTACTTGTTCGTGCCGACTTCGTGTATCATACTGGTGGAGAACAATCAGGCAGGTTCACGCAGGCAAAACGAGGTGGTCACCTAGCCGTCTGCGCCTTGACTGTGTATCATGTGAGAGCGCGTCTTTGTATCCAATGTTGAGTGCCTCACCGGTAATTCCGCGCTCTCGTTCGACTTTGAGTTTGTCTAGGACCTGTTGGTTGGAACCTTTGGCTCCATTCGGTATGGTGCCTGTAAGCTGAACGAGTGTTGATGCAATGTCAGGTGGGGAGGCGCGAGAGATTGTACCTCGAGTAGCCTGGCCACCGAGGTAAGGTGAGCAGACGAGCAAAGCAAGTAAGTTTACTGACCGATCGGCCAATGTTGATTTGCCATGGTCTAGAGGGAATGTGAGCACGTGAGATACACGAAAGACGAAAGGAAGATACCGATGTGGGCAATGATAGAAAAGTTCCTGCGGGGACCGTGTTTTCGCGTCGCGTTGTTTCGCTAGAGTAAAGACATACCTTATGGATTCGCACGGAAACTGAACGGTATCAATGACCTTTAGGGTGTCGGCAAGCACGGACGAAGAGACGGTGAAAGAGCGAGATAGGGACGGGGAGACAAGACACCGTAACAGCGGGAACATGCCAAGTTGAGCCCTCGGTCGAATTCAGTCAATATATATGCTTAGTCAGCCTCACACCGAATGTCGACGACCATATCCCTTCAGCAGGTGTCGGAGGCACGGAAGGCGCGGTTGGTCGCACTCAGAAACAAAAAGGAGGGGCGTGATGACAGTGAAAACAGGTGCGCCGCACGTCGACTGTCTGCGATCAGCGTTTGACAACATGTCTTGTGCAGTGGATCGGTGCTGCTGAACCGCAACTTTGACCCGGAAACACGGACGTTGAGGAAGCACACGCAAAATGAGCGATTGGCCGAAGACACCATTGAAAAGGATGTTGAAGGTATGACAGAGAAGATCATCGTCGAGGACGAGCAACGCAGAGCGCAGGAGCTTGTAGGTTGGTAACACACGGCGACACTACGGACGGCTGAGCGCTTGCAGGATGTGTTCAACATTGCACCGAAACGAGTGAACTGGGATCTCAAGAGGGAGACGGAGAAGAAGCTTGCGAGGCTCGAGAGAAAGACACAGGAGGCGATCCACACGCTCATCAGTGAGTGCGTGCAGCGACACACGTGTTCATGGTCGTGACATGAACAATTGCAGGACAACGACTAGCAGCACAAAAGGGACAAACAGAGGATGTGATGGGTGCGATGAACGCACAGGAGCAGTCGTTGGAAGAGGAGGAGGAGGAGGATGACTGAGGGGGTGTTGTTAAGTTAGACTATGCTGTATTTGGCAGGTGTGATCGGGCTGGCAAGCGTTTAAAAGCGGTACCGCTTGGGAAACACATATCACTTCATTTCTTTCCTCCTCTCCCTTCGAATGGCTTCAGACTCAGACACAGCTCTCCGTAGAGTTCCCTCGCTCGTCTCCCATTGTCAGCGTGGTGAGCAGCTCCTCCCCTTCGCCTCGATCGCACACTCACAGCCCTTCCTCACAGTCCTCTCAGCTCATGCAGACGGTATGTCCTTCACAGTCTCATCGTCCTCGGCCTCAACACCCCAACAGCTATAACCTGTCTGGGCGATGATGTACGGTACGATGTTATTAAACCCGTGCTCGAGTGCTGCTCTGCAGATACCCTGCTTCGCTTGGAGCAATTCTCCCCGGTCAGTCCATCTCGCATCAACGCACAACTCCCATCTCATCCTCGTTGCAGTATATCGGACAAGACACAGCAGGTACGTCCGTGTTTAGCGCCCAACATCGCCTCTGACCTACGTCATCAGATCTCTGGGAACGTCTCTGCTTCAAGTCCTACCCCTTACTAGCCGAACGACTCACACGGAATGCTAGCGAACAGCCCAAATCCTGGCGCGATCAGTACTTTGTGCGTCGTCGTCATCATCATTCGTTTAGGAATGCCCTCTGATCCAGACGCACACAGCTTCTGCGTGAAGCCGAGGCTCATCGACTGGAAGAAGCCGCATCAAAGCTCAGAAACCAACGTATGGAGGCAGCAGAACGGAAGAAAGAACGGGAAATCAAATTGACCAACAGACTACCACCTCCCAAACGCGCGCGCACAACATGTGAGTTAGCACGACCTATCTTTTGGGTTTTGCGGGACTGATCCGCCTTAAGGGGGAACACCTCACCAACCCAAGTCTCTATTTCAGAAGACGATGGTTGAAGCTACTAGACTTCAAAGGAACATCATTGCAACCCGGTCCTCACCAAAGGTATCGCCCGGCAAAGCACAACAACCCAGCACTTCAAGCACACTCGCGGCTCCATCGACAAAACCTGTCGGCAGTCGCTCACCGGTCAAATCAATCACCATCGGTCGTCCATTAACTTCCCCGCCAGCCTCAAACCCGACAGAACCTGTTCCTCAAAAGGCCCGTCTTCCACCATCGCAGCTACCATCGGCTTTTGACCTCCCATCACAAATCATCGAGCCCCGTCCTTCTAAACCACCGATACAAAAGAAGGATCCCATGGCATCCTTATTCATGCCAAAACACCGGGCACTCTCACAGAAACCCACCCAAGCAGGAAATAATAATCGCACTGTGCCTGCTCGATGACACAGGCCCTTAGTTCGGCACTAGTGCCGATGTAATAGTGACATATCTATTGTTCAGAAATCAGCGTTCAATTGTTGTTGTTGTATTCAATGTATCATCACAGATCCACATTTTGCTAGCTACGCTATTTTTTACATCAATGTCGAGGAAAGGATGATTCTTGCAACCTTCTAAGTTAATACATAGAGCATAAATGTTACCCAATCTAAGATCGTCAACTGACGTTCCATGTGTTATGCAGACCAACAGTGTCATCTGCCCCGTTCGCCACCGCATCTGAACTCGGCAAGGGTCGCCCATGGTAACCGTTCGCGCCTTTAGCTTCAACAGCCTTGAAGCCAGCTGGAGCTGTCTTGTGCTTCAGGTGGTCAGCTCTCAGCGACTCGACGTAAGTCAAGTATCTTTCATCAACGCCGCCCGTGATGTATTCGCCCGTGAAGACCGAACAGTCAAAGGTTTTGATTGACGGATTAAATTGACGGACAGACGCGATCAAGTCTGGAAGCGTCTGAAAGATGACGAGATTGGCACCGATGGCCTCTGCGATCTCTTCCGTCGTCCGACTATGCGCGACGAGTTCCGAGCGCGAGGGCATGTCAATCCCGTATACGTTGGAATGTCTGCACAGCAGATTAAATCGCGTACGATCGGAGAGAGATAGAGCAGCCTCTACCGTATTGGGGGAGCACAGCTGGCAACGATGACTTTCTCTGCGCCGACGTCTTTCGCCATCTGGACAATCTCCTTGGAGGTCGTGCCTCGCACGATCGAATCTGAAAGTGAGATGCGGTTATCGTGCGACATAGCCCCCAGGATAGTGAAACGTACCGTCTACGAGGAGAACGTTTTTGTCGGCAAATTCGAGGGCCATAGCGTTCAGCTTTTTTCGCACATTCTTCCTCCTGGATACCATCAGTCATGGTCAATCCCGTACAGGATCAAGAGTACCTCATCTGTTGTCCCGGCATGATAAAGGTCCTGCCAACATACCGGTTTTTGACGAACCCCTCCCGATACGGAAGCTGAAGCTTCTGAGCCAAGTTCAAGGCAGCGACACGCGACGTATCGGGGACCTAGAACACGGTAAATCAAATCAAATACAAATTGTGCGAAGGAGAACCGACCGGAATGACAACATCCACCGTGATGTTCTTTTCTAATAAAACTTTCCTTACTTCCTCCGCGAGCGCATCTCCCATAGCCATGCGGCTCCGATAGACACTCACGCCGTCCAATACGGAATCAGGTCTGGCAAAATAAACGTACTCAAATATGTCGGGCGCAAACGTCGCTGGCTCGGCAACAATGCGTCTCGAAACCGCAGAGCGAGTGATGATGATAGCTTCGCCTGCGAGGATTTTAGCACGCTGGGGACATGGAGCAGGAATTCATGGACGTGCCAGGTTTAGCATCTTGCCAGTCACTGAAACCACCTGCGTCGGCCACGATACTCTCGCTCGCGAACAGCCAGTCCTGGCCGGTAGGGGCTTTCCGGGATGCCATCCCGATGGGTCGGATCCCATTCGGGTCCCTGAAGGCGATGATTCCAAACCCTGCAATCATCGCGACGCACGCGTATGCACCCCTGCACTGTTTCATCAAGCCTCCGATGGCAGTGAAGATATCTTCCTCGTTTATGCGAAACTTGCCGGTCTTTTGAAGGTTGTCGGCAAAGATATTCAGGAGCAGTTCGGAGTCGGACGAGGTGTTGATGTGTCGATGGGCCGTGGCGTCCATGTAGTGTAGTAAAGTTGTACTGTCGATAAGATTGCCATTCTGTGGATTGTGGCGGGGTCACAAAAAGACGCGTCTTCGGCGAGGATTGCAAAGGCGGGAACGTACATGAGCGAGTACGATACCGTAGGGAGAGTTGACGTAGAAGGGTTGAGCCTCGGCGTGGTTGGAGCTGCCGGCTGTTGGGTATCGGACTGGAAGAGATGGCTGAGATTAGATGATAATCGGGACATATGTGGGGCTCTCTCACTGTGGCCGATGCCCATGCCGCCGATCAGCCGTGCAAGAGCCTTATCATCGAATACGTCCCGGACCATCCCGTTCGCTTTGCACTGATACAAGCGGCCTTTCGGACCGCATGTGACTATGCCGCACGCATCCTGGCCGCGGTGCTGCAACAAAGAAAGACCTTCGCAGATCTCGGTGGCCGCATCGACGGAGGCGTCTTGCAAGAGTAGGCCTAGTACGCCGCACACTAGAAAGTGTTCAGTATCTGTGGCAGCGACGAATGCCGTGAGACGCACTGGAAGGGTGTGTGGGTGAGATGGAGGTTTGGGTGTGTGTTTTCGGTCGCTATCTGATTCAGAGGCTTTAGTAAACTTGCAGCATCTTTTTTTTTTCCGCGTCGGTGGATCTGCTCAGGAGTACGACCCGAGTCGGGTCCGATCGGATTCTGGCAACAGTCTCAAAGTTCCAGTCCAAGTGCCCAGCGCGGGGCTCAAAGACGTTCCTAGCTCTTCCGAACAAATGCGCGAATGCACAGTGTTGTCTCAATCACATTCACACGGACACGACAATCTCGTTTCATTGCAATACGCGGTTGAACGCGGGTTGTATTCTTCTATACTATGATAAGGATATCGTGCGTATATAGTTAGCGTGTAGCAGATGATGGGCTACTGCCCGGGTACTAGGTCGTAGATGAGTTTGTCCCTCTAGGCAGAAGAAAATTTATGTGTTCTACAGGCGTGATGTTGCGTTTGAAAATGAGCGGAAGGATGAACTTCCGATGCTGGGAGGAATAATTACAACGGGCGAAAAACAATCAGACGACAAGTTTCTTGGGCTTCTCCCAGGTGTAGTCTGGGTTGCCGAAATGACCGTACGACGCAGTTCGCAGGTAGATAGGCTTCTGCAGTTCGAGCTCACGGACTATGGACAGTGTTACAAGCGCCAACAAACACAGGAGATATCAAACTTACCCATGACACCAGGTCGGAGATCCCAGTTCTTACGGATAATTGCAACGAGCTCTTCGTTCGACTTCTTGCCCGTGCCATAAGTGTCGACATAGATCGACAAGGGCTCCGCAACACCAATGGCGTACGAGAGCTGCACGAGAGCACGGCGAGCAAGGCCAGCAGCAACGAGGGACTTGGCTAGAATTGTGATCAGCGCGTACTCGATCCAATCCAAGGAGTTCTCATACCAATCCAGCGAGCAGTGTAGGCAGCCGAGCGATCGACTTTTGAGAAGTCTTTGCCAGAGAAGGCACCTCCACCGTGTGCTCCCCAACCACCGTACGTGTCAACGATGATTTTTCGGCCGGTCAAACCAGCATCACCCTGTGGACCACCAATAACGAAGCGGCCTGAAGGTTGAATCTGGTGCTTTTGTCAGCATCAAGATGCCGCAGACAAGGAGTGATGCATACGTGGTAGACGGTGTGCTCGTCGAGGAGGTGGGCAGGAATGACCCCATTGATGATCTTTTCCTTTATCTCCCTTCGCAGATCCGGCGTGGAGATCTCCTCGGCATGTTGAGTCGAGATGACGATAGTATCGACTCGAAGAGGAATCATGGCACCATTTTCGTTCTTGTATTCGACGGTGACTTGAGTCTTGGAGTCGGGTCGCAACCAGGACAACAGTCCAGAACGACGGGCAGCCGCCATTGCTCCGTTGAGCTTGTGGGCAAGCACGATGGTCAAGGGCATGAACTCCTCGGTCTCATCGGTAGCATATCCAAACATGATACCCTGGTCACCTGCACCGTGGTCTTCCAGAGCGCCGTGGTCGAGACCCTGGGCGATATCAGGCGACTGCTGTTCAATCGCAACGAGAATGTTGCAAGTTTTGTAGTCAAAGCCTTTGGACGAGTCATCGTAGCCAATCTGCTGAATCGTTTTGCGGATGACCTTTTGGTAGTCAATGTGGGCCTTGGAGGTGATCTCGCCAAAGACCATGATCATGCCGGTCTTGGATGCAGTCTCACAGGCAACCTTTGACAAAGGATCTTGTGCGAGACAGGCATCGAGCTAATCAGCAGTATCAGAAGGTGTGTTGACGCGCACAGAGGCATTTGGTCACTCACGATGGCATCCGAAACCTGATCACAGATCTTGTCTGAGAGACATCAGGACCGGGTCGAACAAAAGACGCGTCGGACTAACCTGGGTGACCCTCACCAACGGACTCTGATGTGAAGAGGAAGTGCCCTGGGGCGAGGGAGGGACGTGCACTACCGTTGGGAGACATGGAGGGGATGGGATGGGAGGGAGAAAAGAAAAAGGAACGGACGTGTTCAACCGAAACCAGGCTGGCGATTAAAAAGGACCGCGTTCGCTTATATAAGACACCATATCACGCCATCAGCCAATGCTCTGAATCGATTTAATTTTAATTAGTATTAATTAGCCAATCAGCGTACACAATCCAACCTCGAAACTACTACAACGGACCAACACCGAGGGGATCCGTGGTGACACGTCCTTTCTCCTCCTGCTCCATTTTCCTCTCACCGCTCGTCCGCGTGGGAAACACATTACCCACGTCTGGATTTTTCCTCGTGGCACGAGAGGCGCTAGTCCTGCTGTGTTCGTGTGGTTGATGTGAGATCGTGTCAACAGCAACCGGGGCTGAGTCCACCGCATTCCAAGAGGAAATCAGCGGTCCAGGAGAACGAGACCGTGCAGTGCTCCACGGATTCTCCGTCGGAAGTGCTGCCATCGACTTCTGTGGCTTCACGCTGTCCCAAGGGTTATACGATGATCCAGAGATGGCTGACAATCGTCCACCCTCGACTTCGCGAGGCTGAAGCTCCGATGTTTTCCCCACATTCCCCTCATCTCCAGGTCTCGAGGGTGGTTTCAAATCCTTCGCAACTCCATCGTATGCGTCTTGCACCGCTGAGAATGCTGCGGTGGCATTTGATGACAACTTTCCCCATACGGATTTCACTCCACTGCTAGAAAAAAACTCTGTGGGATTGGGAGTTCGCGCACGACCCTGGGACGACGACAAAGGATTCGCTTGTGCTGGTGGCCAGGAAGTCTTCAAAGTTGTTGGAGCCCCCACGCTCGTGAAACTTTCCGTAACCCTCTGGGGAAGGTCTGGCAAGGACGACCACAGCCCCTGAAAGCCGGAAGATAAGCCTTCGGGAGCGGTAGACCGGGAAGGCGACAACGAAGCGGAAGAGGACGGTAACGCTGAAGGGTCAAAAGTGGACGATACTTCCCCGCGTGAGCTTACGGCATCATCGTCGGGGCCCTCGACAGAAGCAGGAGCTTCAGACTCGTCTTTGACTTGAGAGATAACGACTCTCCCATTCATCTCCTCGTCCGTGCGACCATAAAGCTCATACCAAAAACGAACGTCCTTGGGATTCGGAAACAGCACTCCCATGTCCGCCTTCCCCTCTCTGCGCATTGGATCGTCCAGTGAACCGTCGTACATGGGATTCTTGTGCTTCTCCACTTGTGCTGATGAGTTTAGAAAATCCCAGAGGCTCGTCGTCCGTTCCGACGGGACTATTCCATCTTCCCCATGCCTGCGCTCCCGCTCGCAATTGTATAAAAAGGTCCCAAATTGACAGGAGTAGAGGTGATAGTGGATTGTACGTAGAAATTGTTCGTTGAATTCAAAACGTTCAGGGAACTGCCGCAGGAGCTGACGAACGCATTCCAAGAATTGGTGGAAAGAAGGACTCGTCTCCTTGATGTGATGCTGAGACGCAAAGCGGTTCTGAACGGAAGCAAGGAAGGCTTGAGCAGTATCACCACCGCCACCGCCATTCGCTGTATCTGCCAAGGATGTGAAAAACTTTTCAGACGATAAGTGACCGCATCGATCCAGGAATCGGTGTCCGAAAGATATCCAGTCCTTTTCGACGAGAATCTGGAATCCACGCATCGTGCGATAGTACGGGTCTAAACACAGTTGAGCGAGAGCAGATAGCTGTGAGGTCCTGTCCCATCCATCCGAACAGTGGATCAGAACGTGAGACGAGTTGACATGTATATTTCGGACGATGAGAACCACGGCTTCCATTATGTTAGACATATGACGGAGCCAACCGGATCGCCGCAGCGCTTGACGGTCCAAGACGGCAAGTTGTTGAGCTTCCCCAGGAAGGTATCCGCTCACGCTAGCAGCCACGCTATCTGCTTCGCGAAGAACATCTACAATTTTGCCCAGTGATTCGCGCATTGTGTGGATATGGTCGATGCCAGAATAGGTTTTCTTCGCATCCTTGTAATTATCCATGTTTTCCGTACCAGCACCTCTGGCAGTGTTTGCAACGGCATTAGCTGTCGGGCGAGCATCTACAATCAGGTTTGTGGAAGTTGCACCGTAAACTGAAATGCTTGGAGACCGAGAATCTGGAGAATGGTGGGTTTGAAAGATGGCTTCCACTAGCTTTTCGTCTTGGACAGAGCGGTTCTGCTTGAATCCGACCATAGGTTGGCTCGAACGGGTTATACTAGCCTGTGGGCGTAATGAGAACCATTTCCGAACGAACAGGACGAAGGTACTTGCGTGGTTCGCCCAGTGTATATAAGTGAGGGCAGGTATTCGACATTTGCTCCTATATTTTGCCGCATACTGAAGCGTAGAATCGCTTATCCGAGTGGGGACAACCAAGCGCGATGGATAAGATGGGGAAAACTGGGAATGCAGTCTAGCATCATCTTTGACTGAACACATGAATGAGTTTTACCTGGTAATCCTTGTTGATGTCAGTGAAACGCCAACTTTTTGTTCGGGTGCCAACACCCATCCGTCCAAACTCCACCCGAGGAGAGTACACGGACCATCCCCCTGCAGAGTCCAATGGTGCATTTGGGGAATAGAAGAAAGCATATAGCTGATTGACGGACGCTATCGGGTTGTCGGTCAGAACGCTGGCTGAAAAACGAGCGCAACCTACTGCACACCGTCAACTCTTTCACGCTTTCAAATACGTCTGTAGCATCGCGATCATTGGCGAAGGATACAGAGAAGGTCTCAAACGTTCGCGTATGAAAAGTAATAGGACTCCGCCCATGCAGAGTGTGTGGGAGCTGCATGACGAGCGAAATCAGTGGGTACGGAACCTATCCGTTGGTGTCAACATAGAGATGACCGGTGAGATGAAAGACGACTCGCCCACATCTCCTCTTTTTCCGCATCTTCGTAACGGAAAATCAAGTGATGCGCAGTCAGATGCAAGGAGCCATACTGAATGCTCCCTGATTTGCCGCAGAGAACTTTCTCAACCTATGAGTTTGCAGTTTCAGTTTCAGACGAGTTTCAACATCTGCGTGCTTGCCTTGGAGACGCGGATCGCATCCATGATGGGACCAGCACGAGATGGCTCAGGATCTCAGCTGACGCCGGTCAAGTGCATCTTCCTCGTAAGTGAGGCGGCACAGCGGTATGTTTGTCGATATTTACGTGTACATTGACCCAGTAGGTACCGACAAGGAAGTGCTAATGACATCCAAAGACCCACAGCTCGCCTACTGCGTCCAATCCGTCCCCTACATCATCATCCGAGGCCGACGGGAATGGATTTTTAACAAGCTCCATGGCTAGGGCAGGCTGCTTTTTGATCGGACGCTTTGTCTCTGCTTCAATAAGCTGTTTCGACAGCATGCGCTCACTAAGCGAAACGGATAACACAAATTAAGCACCATCTTACCGTCCCATACGTATGATCCAGAAAATCCTCCATGGAGTAACCTGGCTTTGTAAACGCCTCTTCGAATATCCGTGCCAATGTGGATACTGCAGAGTCATAATGCTGTTTATGCGAATAAAGCTCCCATAGCGATGAATCGATGGCGTTGGTGATGTTCGGATTAGCTTCGTTCGGTAAGAAAGGGTCTGCATAACTCGTCAGAAAGCCCCATCACCTAAACGTTCTCGACTTGCCAATGAAGGGACCATCTACTTCTTGTGTCCGGTGGATCATGCCCATGAGGGCAGGGTGTCGCTTGAAGAGGTTGTAAGTGAACGGTATAATCATGATGATTGCAGTAGGTGGGGCAGCGAGAGAAAGTCGGGATAGTCGTTTGACGAACGAAGCAACAAGCGATGCTGGCAAATGACTGGAGCACCAAATCAGTGAAATCAAACTCGTGGGTTCAAAGAATGGTAGCAAAACTAACGTTGAGCTTAAAAAGAGCTCTGTCAATCGAAAGAACCTTGCGCGGTGCTTGAGATGGAGGAGGTCTCTATCGAGAAAGGCGTAAAGTCGGGTATAGAACGAAGGATAATCTCTGAAGACAAAACGTCAATAAAGGCTGGGAATGACAAACGACTACTCCCAAGTTATAGTCCCTCATCAATATGAACAAGGCGTTGAGTGCCAAAAGACCCACAGCCCCCCCTGACGAAGCATGAGTGTTTATCTCGCGGTTCGTGGCACCACTTACCAAAGTCAACGCATGCACTTATCCAGTCCATTACAAGGATCGGTCTGGTCAAGTGGGGAAGCACGCCTCTATGCATAACGCTCAGGGCTCGCGTCGTCAAGGTTCGATTGGCGTTGATCGATACAGACGAAAGGCGGGGTAGAAAGGTGAGCCATGTTCGCGTGAATACAGCGCGGTGAGCTTGCAACGAGTGAAGCGATTGGTGGAAGGTCAACTGGTGAGTCCTGCCTTGCACGCCCACAACCTTTTTCACCTGTTTGGCATTAGGTTCATCGTCGAAAAACTTTTTCCAATCATCCTCTTCGTCTTCGTTTTCTACATCGGGCATCTCTTCATCTTCATCAACCCCATCCGCTCTGTTGTTCTTAGGTTTCGGAGGCTTCTTTCCAAGCTCTTCTACCCACCATGCATTCAGTTCCGATGGATCAGTCGGAAAAGTGGTCAGCTTCTCCATGATGAACAGCAGATTTCCGGGTAGATCGGGATAGTCAGTAGATGAGTACTTTGAGAGTATGAAGCTAGTGAAGGGTCATGAGTTCAGAAGAGACTAGATACGTGGTTGAGTACATACGTGGCCTCTCGGAGAAAACACCATCTGATGTCTTCATAGACAGTGAACCAGGTGTCCACAAAGTGCTCGCGTACATCAGGAGCCGTCTTGCCCGCGAAAGGGGCCGCAGATCCACCTCGGGAAGAGGGAGGACAGAGAAGAAGTCCTTGTGCAAGACGTTTGAAATGCGCAAAGTGGAATTGTGGCTGGTTGTTGGGGCTCGACTTGGTTAGCGAAGTCGAGAGGTGCTTTAGCAAGGAGAAAAGGATATCTAGTGCCGATTTCTGGTGATAAGATGAGAGAGTGAGGATAGCATATTGCAATACTATCGGCGTACCCTTAATGTAGCCTCTTCATCCTGCAACAAACCAAGGAGAAGATTGACATACGCGTCAAGCCGCTCCCATAACCACTTGCGCACAACCTTGGCGGCATCGCCTCCTCCAGGTGCAAGTTTATTGCTGGATACGATGACGACAAACACGCGATATAAGCTATAGATCGCTTTTGACATGTCCCTCGCGTCAGACACATTTTGAGCAATGTCCAAGAGGTCCGAGAGAGGGTTTAGGGACGTATTATTGGCTACAGCAGCCGTGAGCTGATGTTCCAGATCCTTGGTGGTATTTTCGTCGCATTTTGTCTTTCGCCTCTTCGCTGGAGGCGGTAGTGAGCTAGCAGGCATATTGACTGGCAGTAGCTTAGTCTGAGTTGCCGGAAAATACGTTGATACCGCGTGACACCATATCGGGAAAATTGACCCCTCAAGCTTTCACTTGTCTCAGGAGCTCCTTCCAGTGGGAACACACGTTTGATCCATGAAACGAAACGATTCAAGCCCGCAAACCTACATTGGCTCTAGTAGCTAAACGGCAGTAGTTCATAGGACAGACACGCGGTGAATAAGACATCATGCATCACACGCTGGGATACTTGCTTTGATTTGAACCAGGCTATGACATGCCAACAGCAGTGATGCCGCTGCCCAGACCAGTTGGATCGGTGGTTTTGGTCGAGTTAGTCGGGATGCCAAACTTCTCAAGCGCTCAAGTTATTACTTCCTCAGTGTTCGTCCCAGGCAGGAGAGATGGGTCGAGTTCGCGTCCAACGGTCCGGAACATTGTGTCCTCACGCTAGGTGGATTTCGGTGACATGTGCCAGAGTCTCAGCAGTTGGGTTAATTGAAAGGAGAACAGAGCACATATGTGGGACATTGCAGAACAACAAGCCTGCCGGTGCCAGTTTAGCAGGTGGGGAGAGCAGCCTGGGAGACTGGAGTCACTGACAGCGTGCATCAGTGATCTTGGCAGTAACGTGGATACGGGAATAAACTCGCCACTGTTCCTTCAACCTCATGCTCACACTCTTCCACGGCGAAAAGGTCCTTTCCTTGGTTCAGCGACGCGCTGTTCTTGCCAGCCAGGCCAAACCATCATGGACCGCGCGCGCGTTCCACACGTCTCATCGGCTCCGGAAGCAATATCTAGATGCAAACCAACAGGTGTGGGAGGCTTGCCCTAGGTCTGGTCACAGCGTCTCGAACCCTCCGTATCTTAGATCTTTGACAAGATTGTGCTGAACGAGCACGCAAGCAATAAAGTCGTCCTGGTTGATTTCTATGCCGAGTTCGTGCCTCTCTGCGCCCGCATTTTAAATCTGACACTATATTCCTGGCTTTAGCTGGTGCGGACCATGCAGGATGATCTCGCCCATATTGAAGAAGCTAACTGGCGACGGCAACACCAAGACTGGCAGCGGTCGTTCTCTCGACTTGGTCACTATCGACACCGACAAGGAAATTGAGCTCGCCCAAAAGTATCAAGTTAGTTTTCTTGCTTCGTTGTTTATGTTTCACAGTTCAACAAGCTCTGCAGGTGCGGTCACTGCCAACGGTCATGGCCTTCAAGGACGGAAAACCAGTCAATCACTTCATCGGTGCGCTCAACGAGGGAGATATCAAGAAGTTCTTGCAGCGCTTGTAGAGGGATCTTATTGCCCTCCAAGCTTTCGGTATCGTAAAGAAGAAAAAAGTAATCTAGCTCGATGAATACAACACAACAGCGATTATCCGAAAACGAGGTAGATGCGTACAGACCAAATGCCATAGAAAAGACTATCCAGACGAACGACCACGATGCCCGAGGTATCTGACAACATGCTCTCCAAAAAAGACTATTGTACGTTACAGCAACTGCGCCCGTTGGAGCTTTGGGGTGCATAAGGGTCTTCGGCCTTCTGGACTGGGCCCCAGACGGACGGAACCTGAGGGCATGAGTCATTAACGGGCCTGAGAAGGAAGAGGTGGTGGTACGGACAAGGTGGTCCTTGGTGGTTTTACAGTGTCTAATCAAACTGCGAACGGTGCTGAGTGTCATGTGTACGAAGATGAGATGATTACGGACCTTGCGCTGGCCTCACTTATGCGGATTCGTGGTCTTGCCAAATCTTCGCGTAGGCGCTGATTATGCTCCAAAAGACGACGATGCCGCAGCTCGGACATGGACTGTCTTCCACCTCGACTGCTCATGTTGACTGATTGAAGTCAGATGGGAAATATGCGAGATGTGTTTCGGCGACTGACTTGACAGGCTGTTGCTGTTGAAGAAAAAAAAAGATTTATGACCCAAGAATGGTAATACTTGAAGAGTTGACCGGAGGGGCGTCCGCCCAGGAGTGGTGGTAGCAAAACAAGTCGTGCAGGGCAGAATTTCCAAGTTGGATTGAGTTGGTGGACCCCTTTTCACACGTCGTGATTCATTTCACTCTAGCCACGCACGTTGCGTTCATTTGTGTATTACAGGGTAAACTACAAGTCAATACTTTTCCAGGATGCCGCGGAGGAGATTCTCCTTGGCCTTTGCATGGTCTTGGGCACCGAGGTGCTTGGCCTTCTTCTCGAGGTTGGATGTCAGACGTTCGGTGTCGAGCGGCATTTGGTTGGCACAATTGCGAAGGCGCTGGACTGGATGGACTGAGGTCAGGCAGTGGCGCACCAGGGAGAGCGCGCAGTACCGTGCTCGACCATGCTCGTCTTGAATGTATGGAAGAGGAGGTCACTTTGACGGACGAGGTCGTCGAGGGTGGAGAAGAGGGCGTCGAGGGTGCTCTGTAAGGGGAGGCGAGGTCAGGAGAGCGGGAAATAGAGGGGCAGACACGCCTGTGCGTCATCGTAGACGGACTGGGCGGTGGCCATGTCGCGGCGGGCAGTGTTCTCGAAGCGGAGTGTGGCGTGATCGAGGCGGGCAAAAGCCTGTGTACGGCGCGGGAAGATGTCGGACTGGATGGCGTCGTGGAGGTGTTGGGTGTGTTGCACGACAGGCACGAGTGCTCGTTTCGCGTCTAGCCTTGCCTGGCGGTGGTGTGCGGCGAAGGCGGGG
>JBBPOR010000803.1:0-17306 GCA_038091555.1 Leccinum sublutescens
CCGACTATTACCAACTCATCACGCACCCCATCGCCCTTTCTGGCATTCGCAAACGTATCACTGCCGGATATTACAAGAGCATCACGCAATTCAAGGACGACTGGAAACTCATGTTTGACAATGCGCGAACGTACAACCAAGAAGGGTCATGGGTGTACGTCGACGCCGAGGAGATGGAAAAGGTCTTTTTGGCGATGCTCGCCAAGGTGAGTGCAGGCACCGATCTCCCAGGTGCTGCACCACTCCCGTCGAGCCAACCCGCTCCGTCGACGTCTGGGTCATATGATTCTGCGTTGACACCGATGGAGGACGAGGAGCATCCACAGCGGGGCAGGGCACGGAGTGCGGGACGCAAGCAGGTATTGATGAGCGACGATGACGAGTACTTGACGAATCCGAGCGATGAGGAATGATTAATGAGCGACGGTTTTGTTTTTTTGGACTCGTCTCGTCTTTTTCTTTCTTTTCTCGCGTGTGGTTGTAATTGTCGTGTAATATTTTCTAGTAGTTTTTGTTATTTCTTTCGTTTTTTTTCTTTGCCCTTATATCCTTGAGTACCGATGCTTGTGGAGAAATACTATGATATTTGATACGGGTCTTTTTGAGATATTGCGGGATTCGACTATGACGGTGAGGCCCCAACCTCCACGACCTGCTCTGCATGTTTGATTACCTTTACGACTAATGACGAGGGTTCCCATCGAGCTAGAACCCTTCAAGGACCTTGAACATCCAACCCGAAGTCATTGAAGCTTCACTGTGGTTCTCGTTTGGACAGTGACGACATCGTACGACGTAGCCCTCAGTCCACACAGCTCGAATGAAAACGGAACATCTTTCTACTATGATGTAGTAAGGGACTTTGGGCAAAAGCTCGATTGCTTTCTCAGAGTATCCCGCGTGTACGACCTGTCGCCCTACCCTCGTGTTGTACATATAACAGCTTCGCGAGGAGGGCACAGACCCGGAAGCTGACGGAGGAAATCATCCAAGTGGTATTTTTTTGTTTTTATTGTTGTTGCTTTATTCTAATTTTTTTTATACATACTTCTGAATATCTAGGCAAGCCCCCTCATTGTTTTGGAGCAGTATGGGTTGGGAAAAAGTCATCTCCTGGCGACGGTCCTCACACATCCAGGGCCTTCACCCTCCTCACCCCCTATCCCGTTATTCGTTCTCAATACTCCGAGCCCCTCCTGCTTGCCCAAGCGGACGCGCTCGTCCACGCCCGCCCCTCATACGCCCTGTGCATCCCTCCCGGCGCGTGTTCCGTGTCTACATATATATAGGTTCGATGTTCACAGACGCGACCAAAGTCACCGAACAGAATACAACACTACCCAAGGCTTCCTGAAGGCTCACATTGCCCCTCAGTTACATCAAACCACTCGTGCGCGCGGTGATCTAAATCGAGTGTGCTCGTTTTTGTGCACTTTGACACCCATACACATACCTTCGCCTACCCTCGCCCTCCTCTTCCTCGCGCCCTCATATATATTGGAACTGGTAACAAGTACTTTGATATAGCCATGCACTGGCATCATGGTATACCCACTCGTTTCTAGAATACCGGGCCCGCCCTTCGTTTGCCAGGTATCTCCTTGAGCATCAAGACGCAACCAATCTTTCACGTGAAGAAATATCGTATGTACCTTGCCGGGTCGCCGGCGTCTTCGGTGCGCTGATTCAGACACCCTGTACGTGACGTGAGGTTGACTCTTCGAATGATATGATTCATCCTTGGAGGAGATAGATATCCGTTGTGATCATGATCGTTGTTTTAGCTGCTGCCTGCCACTCTGAGGCTAAGGCGATCGTGCAAGACAAGCACCCAAGTAAGTTGTGAATTTACTTGGCTCCCACTTTTGATGACTACGATTCTCATCCTCAAGCTTCACACATTCACGCTGGAGAGTCTCAATGGGTATATGACTTGGAATCTAGAACTTTATTATAAGACGCCTTTGTTTATGGAAACCATTGGTGAGTAAGATATTCAGAAGCCTTGTCCACAATTGTTCACCATCATGACTAAGGCCATCTCTCGTGATCCAAAGATATACCCCAAGCCCGTACCCGACGATGATCGGATAGCGACAGACGAATCTGGGATGATCTCAAGTATGCGAGTTTTGGATTCAGTCGACGATGAGCCCCTTGTAACCAACGCGAATGCCGACGACGTTGTTCGGGCAGGTAGGATCTGTCAACTAACACGTCGCCAATCTATCTATTATGCGGCTTTTCTTTTGATTACTTCCGTATTGAAGGTATACCCCAAGCCCGTACCCGGCCCAACAGACGAATCTGGGATGATCTCAAGTATGCGAGTCTCGGATTCAGTTGACGATCAGCCCCTTGTAACCAACGCGAATGCTGACGACGTCGTTCGAGTAGGATCTGTCAACCAACACGTCGCCAATCTATCTATTCTCGTCAATGCGGCTTTTCTTTTGATTACTTCCGTATTGAAGGTATACCCCAAGCCCGTACCTGGCCCGACAGACGAATCTGGGATGATCTCAAGTATGCAAGTCTCGGATTCAGTCGACGATCAGCCCCTTGTTGTAACCAACGCAAATGCCGACGACGTTGCTCGAGTAGGATCTGTCAACCAACACGTCGCCAATCTATCTATTCTCGTTAATGCGGCTTTTCTTTTGATTACTTCCGTATTGTGCAGGATCTAAACCCATCAACCTAAATTGGAACCTTTTGATGCTCGTTTTATCCCGCGGGCCGCGAATGAACGAGCCATGTGGCAGAGACATGATGACGAGAAAATATGCCAAGAGTAACCCCCACGGGCCCCGCCGTAGGTATGCCATGGTGCTATGTCTGATATCATGTTGTAAGTAGAGGGATAAGTTACAGACCCATGCAAATGAACTCGCGATCGCTCAGCTAACCGATGGATCAGATTTACTCCTTGCGCAGTTGTGATAAATTTATTCCACTGTTGAGAGGAAGTTGGCGAGTTCTTGATCCAATCAAATATATACGGTACATATCGCTGACGATCTGAGCATATGCATGGATAACACTAATTTACTTGTCGCATCTTTCTGATCAGCTATCCACTCACGTTCTTGGTCAAGCAAGATTGTTATTAATCACTCTCATTCGGTACTTGTCCACTCAGTGGGATCTGGAGTTGGCGGTTGGTTGGCGGTTGGTTGGCGGCATCAAGTCCCCTTGATATCCAAGTTTCAGTCCCGGAGCGAACGAGCCGATCATTCAATGATCCATCATCTCTCACCGCAGGGTTAATCCGAGTCCGTCTCGTGAAGAAGAGCGAACGATAACAACGGCCTACGTCCCCGCAATAACCAGTCAAAAGAGGAGAAGTCATCACACTTCATTATTCGATGTATACAAGATTATCCATGCAAGGGAACCAGCGTCCCAGTACGTACATGGCTTGATCCAAACCTGAGCCAATGTCCATGCTATAGATGTGAAACCACGTCCGATCCGACTTCGAGACTAGTAATTAAATTCAAGGTTCACGGACCACGCCATCGTCTTCCTGTCCTGACGACGCTGGACCGGAGTCACCGGATAGATCTTCAAAATCCACCGCGTTCTGCGTATCTCCGAGGTGCCAGTCTGGCATGCCAAGGGCACAGAGGATAGGCAGAATGCTAAACCCGATGGCAATCAAGATCATCAATTTCATTGTGTCGCCATATGCTAGGGAAAAAATTATCTGATAGCGCCCACGACGAAGATGCGACAAGACTCACCTAGAATCACGCCTTCCCTCACCGGATTACCTCGCGGAAAGGAAGTAACGTTCGTGATGCTGCCGTACAACTCTGCGCGTTCTGCGTCCGTCAACCATGGCAAGTACTTCTCCAGGTTACCTGGCATCGTGCTTGACCAGATCGCACCGGCTATTGCGACGACCATCAGAGATGCCAACGAAACCGGGTCTGAAAACGGCACACCCACCGCCTGCACTCCCCACTGCACCGCCGATTTCTGTGAACAGCAAGATGAGCGCGGTTATCATCGCCACGTCAGCGTGCGGAACTGAGGCCTGAGCACCGACTTGAGAGGCGATCGCCGCGAGACCACCACCGAAACCTTGCAATATTTGCGTAAGTACGATCTCGGCATCCGATCCGTTAGCACCGCGTGAACGGATCATCATTGCGACGCCGCTGTACACATATGCATCAGAATCACACAGACCGAGAGATGGTGGGGTGAACAGACACGAGGCGTACGACAAGACCAGACACCAGGACATACTAGATATATGTGTGAAACGTGAACATTGCGCAGAGAACAATACACAATGAACGCACTTTGAACCGATGTATGCGGTGCATGATGACGCCAGCAAGAATTCCAAAGAGCGTAAGGGATATAGATATCGTCTGCATGAAATATGTTGCGTTAATGAGTGACCTACAACCCAGTTGAGTGGTAGTCCGACTAGGATAAACGAAACACTCGCCAGGGTTTCACGACCAACACGAAAGAATACAGATATGTGTATGTGAGATAGAAGGACATCTGGTGTAGCTCGTGAGCGGACGAATTGTGATCATTAGAGTCAACCTACGAAATCAAAGAAACCAATCCATGCAGAAAATACGACGCTCCTGTTTTTCATAAAGCGCGGGACGATAACTGGCCGCGTCGCGATGCGGAAATCCCAATAAACAAACACGAAAAAAGCTACAACCCCGACTACGAGCATCGAAATGATCGAGACTGAGTCGTGTTAGACCATTGGCTGACGGTAAGGAGAACGAAGTCACCATTTCTCCATTGACCTTTCTCAGTCCGACTTATAGTAAGTGGGAGCAGGATCAGCGAAACTGATGTGCCGAGGAGTGTGAGACCGACGAGGTCAAGCTGCGAAGCCGTTCGCCATAAATGTTGTAATAGGGTATTATGAGATGACGTTCCACTGTTCATTACGTCCGGGGAGTCGTCTGCTGGGAGTTCGATAGCCTTTATGGATCCAAGTTTCTTCGCTTTATGCTCGGCCCACAAAAGTGTGATGATCAGCGGGGAAAGTGACATCGGAACTAGTATAGCAAACATTCCATCTGAAGTGAGAGTGAGTACCCATCAAAGTGGATAGTGAAAGAACCCACATCCCCATCTCCAACCTATGTGTTCGATGACGGCAGTTGAAATATTAGAGCCAATGAAACCATTGACCAGAAACGGAGCCGAAACCAGGGATACGACTAGGCCCCGCCATTGTAGGGTCGTTATGTCGGCGATGATGATTTGAGTGAGAATTTGTAATCCGCTACCAACTAAATCAGTTTTCACACCTACAAAGCAACCGTTGCTGATCACGTACGTATAACCTCTGCGAAAAAAAAATCAACATTGAATTTACATCACGAGAAGAAGAAGAAGAATACATTGCATAGATAATAATGCCGCCTGCCATCATGCCCACATTTTGCGCTGAGGCAATCACGGTGTATCCTGCGGAGGTTCTCAATATTTTGTTCGAATGCGTGGATGATCCGAGACACCCACCGAGAACATAAAAGAATACTTGGCGACACCGTCAGGACCACCCATCGAATTCAAGTGGAAAGAACTCACGAACGGTGACATACGCCTTGCCTCGTGAAGTGACGTCGGCGACTTTCGCTATCACCGGTTTACCTACAGCCACTATATTCCCGTTCAACGTCTCGTCAACAGAAGCGTGTTGTTCGGGACCCACCGATAAGTGACTGTGCAACCAATATGGAGCTCAGAAGGCTATGCTCTCCGAAGCTAGAGGTCGCGAAAGTGAGGTACGCGCTGGTGGTGGACGAATCGAGGGAGTAGATGTACGATGCAAGAGCGAGACTGGATAGGGTGAGTCACGCTATGGATGCACGATAGACTTTGAGATAGTGAAAAAGAGCGTACCCAATGAAGAGACACCAGCGCGAGTAACGGCCATTGGTGTGCAGAGCAGCTTGGACCTTCTTGACGCCAGCGTGAGCATCTTCCAATTCGCCAGGCGCTGGAGCGCTTAGCACCTCGGGTGCGATCTCGGCTCGGCCACGGTGACTTTGGGGTGAGCGGACATTGCTGTCCTCTGGATTTTTGTGGGCCATCATCAGTATAAAGCATTCGCAGTGGAAGTGATTCTTATACCTGGGGGAACTGTTGGAACGAGTATGTACCCTGCTGGCATTTAGTACCAAGAATATTAATTAAGAAAGGGAAAGTGACGAGACGGCAGGTGACTTGACTAATCGGTCGAAGTTCGTTATCTGATAAGCCTCGGCCCATTTCGATAGTGCTTCCTTTTCTCGGTCGAAAAAAAGATACACAGTGAAAGAAGCCGAGATCAAGGAAGAATACATTAATGTCGCAAGTAATACACTAAATCGTATCAAGACTTGTCAAGATTCAAGCAGCCTATCTCACAACTAGCGGCAAAGAAGATACAGACCGATATCAAGGGATCACGGATTGCCAAGGGAAAAAAGATAGTTCAGTTCCATGCGGCTCGGACTAACCTCGGAACCGTCGTCATTCCGATGACTGCTATGGCTAAGCTGCTGCCTCCTCATCGCTCCAAACCAGGTCTTCTTCGTCCGAGGGTAGACCACAATTGCCATTCCCAAAGCTGGTCACTTCAGCAATGATGTGGCGCCTGCAAAAACTGCGATAGGAGCGCCCGACGCACCACAAGTCATTCGACTTACCTCGAAAGTAGGTCTTCAACGCCAGCTTGCCCAGCTTCCCAGTCGACGCGCACCCAGTTGTGTACGAGCTCGCCGTCACGATATACCAACAGCGTGGGCAGCATGTCTGTATCCACGTCCTCCTCTTCGTACTCTTCTTCATCGTAGTACGGTTCCTTTTCCCCTTCACCGTCGTCGTAGGGATCCTCCTCTTCTACAAATCTTCCTGGCATGTTCTTCTGGCGTGATGCATGCAGTTTCGACGATGGTCCCTTCGAGGCGAATCCCAGAGCAGCAGCGCGAGCTCTAAGAAACTTGGTCTGAGGATACAACCGCGCAAGTCTGGACAGCGTGTCGTCCAACGTGTAGCATCTGTCCAACGACTTTGCCATCACGAAAATCCCGAATCAGCCTGCGAACGCAAAGCAAAAAGCGTACAATAAAAACCACTTTACCGATTCATAAAGATGGACGACAACCCAAACGCCTCGTTCCTCGCGCTCGACCGCAGCGACGAACCCGGCCCGTCCCACCTCCCTCAGATGCCCAAACGGACCTTCTTTGGGACGTCCCAGGACATCTCTTCGAATCCGCCGCGCGAGCGCGTCCTCAACGGCCCCCTCCTCCAGCGCCTGCTTCTCCCGCTCCTCCTCCAAAAACGTCTTCCCGCCTAGATTGCCCCGCTCCATGCGCTTCCTCAGTACCTCGATCTCTCGTTCCCTCTTAGCAGCCTGGATCGCTTGCGCTTCGTGTTGATCCCGGATGACCCCCTTGACGCCTGTCCTACCCGGCCCCATGCCTATCGATTCGCGTACGGGGTCGGGGTCGGCGCCATTGCTGGATTCGAGTGAGCCAGAGGGCGAAGGGGTGCGTTCGGGTGAGGAAGTCCCCGCGTCTGTCCCAAATAGCTTGCCCGAGAGAACAAGGTGCTCGATGTCTGCGTCCTAGGCAACCCGCAGTCCATGAATAATTGCTTGAAGGACGTTTGGCCAGCACATACCATGTGAGTCGAGACGTGAATCAAGTGAAACACTGCTTATCAAAGCGACTCCGCAAATAGGAACGAGGTACACAAACGCGGTCGGAGAGGGTATATTATATTCGATAGCTATTCAGTATGATATGGTACCCAACGGTCAGGGCGTTGCAAGAGGATGTGCATAGGGGAGAATGAACGTCGATGAACCCTTATCTAAATCCATGATATAACCAGAAAGTTCCAGAAAGGCGCGAACGCATACACCAAGAAACAAGACGCCGTTTGAACCTTGAACGATCCCGTTGAACGAGGAATATTGTGCCACCAAGAACTTGGATCAGTAGAAGGTGATGTGCCGAGTACTGTGGCATCAAAATGTCCAGCTCCATCTGGATGGAGATATAATGCCCTCAGAAATGAAAACCAAGAAGGGCAAGATAAATAAAAGGCGGATCATCAAATATCATGTCAACCACGACTGCGGTTCAGCCAAGAATGTCGGCATAGGAGATAGGAGACAAAGGAGAGGACAGCCCAAGTTGAAATGGAACGAGGATGCGTGGCGAGTGGGTCACCGCCTGTTCCATTTGATGTGATAATGTTCAGAGAAGAAGAAAAAAGATGAATGTAAATGCGTGGGACGAATGGCTACAATGGGATGGAGTGGCAATGTACACTGAGATGTAGAGAAATCGATAGAGAATGGTATGCATGAGTGATTCAGGCATGAGTCCACGAAACCAGGTTTCAAAGGAACGGCAGTACGACTCCAACGGGGCAGATAAAAACGGTGCTTCATATCTCCGCAAGTCCTGCGCGCTTGAGATCACGTGAAGTGATGTTGAAACCACGGAAGTCTTCGAGCCAAACTTGCCGTTCTCCACAACGTGCGAGTATCTTCGACCAAAATTTCAGAACCCTCATCTGCGTACGAGGTCCGGTACGCATCGAGTGGGAATCACGACTGAGATCGCGTACGTATCGCAAAGCAGGGAATGCGTCGTTGAACAAGAGAGACGATATTTGCTCCGCAAGGGGGAAGAATGGTGCATCATCTTCGATGGCAGAGGGGAACGACGTAGCATCGGTGAGGAGACGTCTATCGATGTCGCGAATGCCAATGAATTCTAGATGACGATGAGCCGGGAGCAAGACATGAGGTGCAATCCAGTCAGGATTCCGCCAGTTCCATTCTGCGTCGGCAGAACATATGAACTCTTTTAGGTTTGGACACCATTCTGCCAGTGGAATTTGCTGAACGGGACGTGGCTGGAGAGTTAGATGATGCTCGACAACAAGCGCAGAGGAGTGGCCGAGCTCTAGTTGGTGTATCTTCTTCCCATGAGCAGCGAAGAAGAGGGAAAAACCTCGGCCAGCGTAACCAAAATCTGAAGATACGACGGATACGTTTCGCAAGCTAGGCATTTTCCACCTGGCAATGACCGCGAATGTTGTGTTGTCCAGCGTGAGTTTTAGCGACTGCAAAACGGGGAACGAAACGACGAGTGCTTTTGCGAGCCTGTGTCCAGAAACAGCAGGGACACTCGACGAGGAAAGTTCGAGGTACTCGAGATTCGCTGCCGTTTGTCTGAGTGTGGGGGATATGTGATATGGGAACGGGTCGTCACTATAGTTTGTGAGGGAGAGCTTCCGTAGCTTCCTGTTGGGACTGGCGAGTGATGAGACCATCTGCTCTGGAGAGCACCGTACATCGTTGAACTCCTGGTAGCGCGTGCATCGCACGGCGTGATGATCGGAATAAACGACTAAATGTGGTGCATAATCGAGGATGGTGCGGATATCGTCGGTCGCGCAACGCTTCAATGCGGGTGTCTCCATGTGTAGTCGACGAATCCATCGCCCACTTGACGGCTTTCCGTCGATGAACTGGGTGAGTAGAGCCCAAGCCAACGCCTTGGCTTGGCTTGCCCTGCTTATCCAGACGAACTCGTACAAATACTCTTGGACGTATCTGTTCCAACTTTTGCTGACTAAAGCCAAGTCCCGTTTTATGCGCATGGCAGCATGATAGTCTTCAACGCTGCATGGGGTTTCGAGGAATGAGAGTCCGAGAGATATGTCAAGAGGATCTGGAGACATGGCAGTCGCTTCGCGGAGAACCATCGACCAGACCTCTGGTGGAAGGTAAGGGAGGTCGTGTGCGGGAGTGTGGTGGTATAGTGTCACTGGGAGGTTGGGAGGGGAGCAACACCTGAAAAATTGCGTCAAAATATGTACGAGAGGACTTGACAGCGCATGAAGGCGCGATGCTGGTTGTACGCAAATGATAATACATACCGCTTCGATCGTATTTTTGTTGAGATGGTCTTGAGGAATTGCTTGACCTTTGTCAAGATACGATTGGTCGGAGTGGTTTGCATGGCCGGCGATGAAAAATGCATAGAAAAAAGGAAACAGAGAATGGATAGAAAGCGGGGTGATCAGCGTCGAATGTTGAACGTTGTACGTCGATAGCTTGAGAGACAGAAAGAAGGAAAGAAAGAAAAAGAGAGATGGTGGGGGAGAGGATATGAATGGCGAGAAAGAAATCGAAATTGACAAAGGTTGACAAGTCGACTTTGTTCTCACGAACATTCAATCATTGGCCCCGAAAGAATTGAATAATTCAGTCCATTCAAGCATGACAGCGCCCTTGAACTGACAGTACTGTCATTTCTTGTCGCAGTAGTGTCTTGCGACCCAGGAACCGTCGCAAACCGTCTGACCTGTAGGTCGTTAAAGGGAGCCACGACATAATATTTTCCGAATGGAGTTTTACTACATTCGTCGAGTGATAAAGTTGCGTGCTGGCGTCTCAGGCAACGTCACTCGTTTATCAGCATTTTTAATAATCAGCCGCAGTTGATCCACCCGGATCATGCAATCGGGTCAATGCCAGCGCGCTGACAGATCGTGACAGAGAACATTCTAAGTAGAAATACTTTGCAGAGTTACAAGTTTGAGTCAGAGCACGACACAGTGCCAGCCTGCTCAGCGCTGGGGCGCTCGGACCGGTCCGCATCATATCAAGTCGGTAAACAGTTATGAGGTTCGTGGTCAATTGGCATAGTAGATAAGATGATATGACTCAGCACTAAGTACTTGCCTCGTTCAACTCCGGCTCGACGCTCCGACGCTCCGACTGTTGCTGAGCCATACTACATATTCACCAACGGGCAAATACCTCAGAACAAGCACATAGTATTCATATACTGCTTTGGCCGCCTTCAGCACCCTCTCATGAAGGTTCTCGATCCCACAAAAGAAGACTTCGCGGTATAGAACACGCATGGGAAGGAAGCTCCATGAATTGCTCGATCGCTTGTATGAAGATCACTGTGGGAGCCGCGCACACGTCCATGTGTACCTCTTCGCGTGCTAGACCTAGAACTCGTTGCTGTTGACGTCAACAATGTTCACGTTGACAAAGGTGGTAATCTGACGTCCGTCTCTCGTCCGCGTTGCGAGCAGCGTGGTACCACACCCAGCTCATGAGGTACCAGCCCTCGCTCGACGTGACCGTCGGCGCCGGCGGGCACGCCTTCGACTCGGAGGGCTTGCGCGTCCAGGTAAGCGCCACAATGCACATTCGAGAGGCAACTGGGCACAGGCTATGCGCATCCGGACGGGGAACGCGTTGAGAAAGAGGAGGGTGTGAGACTGTGCCATCAGACGTGTTGGGTAGTGGGGGGAACGCGGGTGATGGAAGAGGAGAGTGTTGCAAAAGTCAATGTTGCCAGTAGGATGTACCACAGATTGTACTGTGAATTCATCATACCATTTCCACCATGCCGAGATACTATCGAGTCAGGGGCAACTCGAGTGTCACGAGAGTCGGCGAGACACCGTGACGTCAAATTTATTTGGACACTGAGATTAAACAATCAAAGCTTTCTCTTTCAACTTTGACTTACAATGACCGACCTACTCTATCCCAGAAGCAACAACACTCCCCATGGCAAATTGATTCTTGCCTTCATTGATCTTCTCAGATATGAAGAAATTCCCGGACATAACTTCACCTTTGTCTATGCATCTGATAAAGATATGGACACTGGCAACTTTAAGGACTCTCGTCCACACGCGAAGATCCCTGGAGCATACTTCCTCCACCTCCGTCGTTTTCTATGGCGGTACTATCTTTTGTCAAAAATTCACAACAAAAGAGAACCCCTGAGGCTGAACAAGGTCTTCATCACATTTTTGGAAAAGATCCTTATCATGCTGGACATAGCTCTGGAGCAGCTGGTGTATCCTTGCTCCCTAGAAAAGGATCCGGAGCAGATCAGAGCAGATCAGAGGTTTGCTCTCTTTGATCTGTACCTGACGACCGAGTTCGTGGTTGGACACCATGACCCAAAGTCTGTGAATCAGTGGCGCGACCATCCTCACAATGAAGAGAAAGATCTGGAACGCATGGATCCTTTCCAATTTGGTGAGATATCATTCAGTCAGTTTTCTGATCTACTAATTTGACATGACATGTATAGATTGGAATGCATATGATGATGCTCTAGGTGACTTGCTATCAGGGAAGACAGCACATTATGACGTGGACAACGTGGATGAAGACATGCTGGAGCAACTGGTGACTGCTATTGGCCAGTGGTATGGTATGCCAACGAGGGGCTTGACAAAGGCACAGCAGAAGGCAAAAGGTTCAGTTTATGCTGCATGTCTGACATCATGATTCTGATACATACCCCCATCAGATAAAGATGCACAGCTGGTAAATGGTTCCGCTGGGCTGGGGGAGCTGATCATGGCTCACGACACCCCGATCAACAAAGGGTACAACTCAGAAGATGAGATGCCAGAAACAGAGTGGGACAAGGACGTGAAGCTGATAGAGGAGGCATAACAAGACCACCGATGCATCACAAACGCCGAATGGTTCATTTCATTTCAAGTCGTGAATGATCAGATCGTGTCAGGACATATTATGTTTCTCTTGTACTTGTAGCCATATCAATAGATCCTAGGCATACTTCCCCATCACCTCTCTGAGGTGAGCCTCGTCCGCAATTCGTGGATTAAAACAGGCAGCAAACGGCTTAGGATGTGCAATGACACCGTCAACGAAGCCCTTGTCATCAATGGGTAAGTTTGGATCCTGCACAATGCGGAAGGACCACATAAGAAGAGCCGCGTTGATGAAGATGGATCGGTTGGCGATGTGTTGACCGGGACAGATCCTATCCAAGCCACAGAGTTGTTGGCCTACAAGCCGGCAAATAAAGGTCTCGGTTGGACTCACCGTCGACCAAATCCGAAACTCGGATACTTGATATCATCGCAGATTTGTCCGTCACTATCCAACCATCTTCGGGGATTAAATCGGTCAGGGTCCGGATATGCCTTCGGATCACGGGAAATGGCCCTGTGCAAGATGGTGAATAACCGGTGAAATGTTTTTAAATGACCGGCCCACCAGTGGTTTCCAAAAACAATGGCACCTTTGGGGATACGGAAGTCCTTCTAGGAAGAATTTAGATCTCCCGAATTAGATTGCGCAAAGGCAGACTCACGTAGGGGATGTCCGCTAACGCGCGATGAGCAAACCCTGTGATACACATTAAAAACCCGCGAGGTTTCATGGCTTGAAGTAACGTACCCAATGTAGTTACTGGTCTCCAACGCAGACACTCGAGCATGAATGCCTGAAGCTGAGGGAGAGCATCGTAGTCGCTAAAAGTGGGAACTGGATAAACACCGTCAGCTCAGTGTAGTTTCTGCTGAATGCAAATGCATACCCCTGGTACGTCCGACCACGCTGTCTAATTCATCTTGCACGATCTGCTGAGCCTCAGAGTGGCAGGCGGCAGCCATAACAACGACCATGATCGCAACCGCAGTCTATCTCCAATGATGAGTTGCGCCTTTCAAGGAATCTACCCGACGCCACACACCGTATCTGAGCCAGCACCAAAGAGGCCACCGCTAAGGTACGCCATTTCTTCGTATGAAAGTTTATGCGTGTCCTGATTCTCGAGGAGATATCTAGCAAAGGAAGGGCCGGCTTCATCGGAGCTCTAGAAGCGAGGGAGATGAGCTAACATGCACGGCTACACCAGAGCACTTATTACCATTTCTCTACCCACACGGTCCAGTTGATCATAGAAGAGTTTAGACTCCTCTTGGCGCCAGCCCTCGATTTCGCTGATGAAAAATGGAACATACTTCAAAATCGGAAGCTTCTCGATCAACAGCGCGCCAGGACGCATAAGCATCTGGAAGCGCTTTAACATCTTATGGATCGTAACGATCTCGGGTGCGTTCGCCGCTGTGGCGGTGGATTTGCCATAGGTAACACGCAGAATGACAGAGGCAGCGTATCGGTTGGCGTGCATTTGGTGATGTTTGGGATCGTTGAGAATGTCGAGGATAACGTCCCGAGCTGCTTGCATTTGGATAGGAGCATATAATTCTACGGCCTTGGCTTGGAAATGGGTGTGTACAGCCCTGGATGGAAAGGTGTTCCAATTAACTTTCGGGGCAGGAGAGATCGGGATACTGACTTGCGAAGTCTACGGAACTGCTCACCCGCAGGGGCGAGAATCATGCGTAGTCCACGTGACAAAATTTCGCCTGCTGCAACTGATCGAGGACGATCGGCCAGTAAACTACCCTCTTTCTCCATGATATCAACCGATTCCTGTCATTTGTGTTTGTGCATAAACTCTCGATCGAGCGACGCAAGAAACATTTATTCTTACCCGGTACCGCCCGATGATAACCATAACTTTGGGACCAACTCGCAGCGAGATGACAGGTCCGTATTGGTTTATCCATGCGGCAAACTGCTGCGATTGACTTCATCTCTACATTAGCTTCACTTACAGCGGCCAGGGAGGTGAACCTCACGTACTTCTCTCTGGGGAGAGCATTTCCGAACAACCAATGTCCAGGAGGGCCAGGCGGCAGAGGCTGAAGGCCCTGCTGGCGTCTTAACGTTACGTCGAGGGCCCTACTTGTGAGCACTATAACAACGAAAGCGGCGAGCGCTTTTAATCCGGGAGACAGGTCAAGCAGTCGTTCAAACATTTAGCGTGGAAAGCACTGTGGAGAGTGTGTGAATAGGAAGGAAGGGTGGGTGGGTGAGCTTCCACTGGCACGGCATAAATACCACACACTTACTGTGCTCGGCTAGTTGAATAATATCGAATGAACCGAAAAAGAGTCCTGGCAATGCATGATTAGTACTACTTATCATTTTACTGCCAACCAACACAGGCAGGGGCCGCATCGGACGAAGCAGCGTCCAAGCCTAGTATGGTCACGAAACGTGGGTGTTGGATGATATCGGATCAACCGAATAGAGTCCTGGCAATGCATGATTAGTACTATCAATTGACTGCCAACCAACACAGGCAGGGGCCGCATCGGACGAAGCAGCGTCCAAGCCGAAAATGGTCACGAAACGTGGGTATGTGATAGGATCCCGCACGTGAAATTTGAAATTTGAAACCTGAGCGTGGCATAACACCTGAATTACCACCTTCGAGATCATCCTCAAACTCGTCCAGCAACATGGCCAATCGTCTCGCGCAGGTTTCAGGCCACATCAGCAACGCCTACGGACGGGGCCTCTTGGCCGGTGAAGTCGCCATCATCACAGGTGTGTGTTTCTCTCCTTCATCGGTCGTGTACCCACAACGAACGGACTCTAGGAGCTGGTCAGGTGTGTGCATCTGTCGTCTGCGTTCGTTGGAAATATTACGCCGAATGTGCTCCTGACATTGCGGTCGGATGCTGTATGTAGGGCATTGGGAAGAGTGCGGCGTTGCTGTTTGCCAAAGAGGGTGCCAGGGTCGTCGTGAGCGAGTGAGCCTGAGTCTTCTTCTTGGAGTTGCGGTTACGTCGTGATTGATTCGTAAATAAGTATTGATGCGACCAAGGCTGCGGCAGTCGTGGAGGAGATCAAAGTAGGGGGCGGAGAGGCTATTGCCGTCGCCGGAGACGTCGGTGCGGACGATTTCCCCCAGAAGATCGTGGAGGCTACCGTCAAGTGAGTACTCAAGTCATCGAGATGCATGTAGTACGAGGGCGTTTGATGGTGATCCCCCACCGCCAGGGCGTTCGGTCAAATCAATCATATCGTCAACAATGGTAGGACCAGGGTGCTGAGGCAGGCACGCGTGGCAATGCTCATAAAGATCCCGTCCTTTAGCTGGTTTCACCTTCGACAAGATGCTCCACACCATGCCAGATGACGCTTTCGACGTCATCATGAAGATTCACGTTCGCGCTCCCTTCCGCCTCGTACGAGCAGCTGCACCGTATTTCCGGGTCAAGGTAAGAAAGCCCCTTGGCAACTCACATGTGATACCGGAAAGACTCGGAAATTTACATATGATTTGCATAGAGCGGAACACCGACGAACCGTTCCATCATCAATGTGTCTTCGACTTCTGGTTTGCATGGAAACGTCGGCCAGGCCAACTATGCCGCGGCTAAGTCTGCAGTCGTCGGCCTCACCAAGACGATTGCGAAAGAGTGGGGCCCGCTTGGTGTTCGCGCTAACACCGTTGCATATGGTTTCGTTCGCACGAGGTTCGTTTCCATACGACGTCCGAGAGGCTGTGGTGATCAACAAACGCAGGTTGACAGCGGCAAAAGAGGGCGGCGCATCGATCGAGATTGAAGGAAAGAAGGTCGCACTCGGTATTCCATCCCCACAGGCAGGCGCCGCAGCGAGCGTCGATGCATATGCGGACATTCCACTCCGCAGAGCGGCTTCAGCAGATGAGGCGGCCGCAGCGATGCTTTTGTGAGTGGCTGAGAACGGGGTACATTTATACCACATGCGATTCTGACTCGGCATATTTCAGCCTTGCATCACCTCTGGCATCCTATGTGAGCGGTCACACCCTCGAAGTTACGGGTGGACGTGGCATTTGAGGTCAAGACTACATGCGGCCACTTCGGCTGGTTGTCCTCTGGTATTTTACATGCCTGCTCGAAATTATCGTGGATCATGCTTCGTAATTGCTTGTGTGATTTCCCCGTATTATATAACTATATAACTTCGCATTCTTGTCAGATCAATTCGCACGCGTTCAGCTAACAATCATTCACCGTTGAGAGTAAGACTTACCTTGGCTTCTATGGGCTTATTTCTATTTACCATTCATGAAACGCGCATTCATGCCCATCTCTGCGATCTTGCGAACTTCGCTGCGGCTCAGATCCAACCCGTACGGGGGTTTGGCCAGGAGGAACGCGTATTCTGCAAGCAGGGTCGTCCTAAAGGCAAGGATATCGTCCGTCTACAGAAAATGCTTAGTACATGAAAGATGACTGGGGATCGCACATACACATATCACGATTGGGTGACCATTCGCGAGGTAGTGTCGTATATGGTGTTCTTCTAATCGCGTAACAGTTTTTCCTCTAACAAAACGAGAATTTGACTCTGGTAGCACGGGAAATGTGAGTCACAGGACTTACAATAAATTCGAACTGAGACACATCTCGATGCATGGCTTATACTGTCCACCGGATAACGCCCTAAGAGCTTGTATTTCTCTTGCCACCTCACGTGCCGCATGTTCCTCGGCGTCGTCTTGGGGGGAGCCAACCTCCTGATACTTCCGGGAAAGCAAAAGTAGATGCTTTCTCCACAATGCGTAAAAAATCCTGTGATGATGGGGTATAGGATA
>JBBPOR010000804.1:0-17300 GCA_038091555.1 Leccinum sublutescens
TACTGATTGTAACAAAAACCAGGAAAGACTGGACCGACCAGGACCGGTCCTGGTCGGTCCGGTCCGGTCCTAGGACCGGTTTTTGGTCGGTCCTAGGACTGGACCTTAAAACACTAGGTACATGAGCGAACCAAGCGCTGCTCTGAATGAGACCTGCTGCATTGTTGCGATGTCAGTGACGGATGTCGGGGACTGTGACCACAACAACTGGATGTTCAGGTCCATGGAGATAGAGAGTGGCTTCTGGTTGGCAAAGTTATATTTAGTGAGTATTGCCTCGATGTATGACTGTTGAGATATGGAGATGGTGCATGCATCTCGATCGTGCACTACCTTCATCCCTAGGAGCCAGCTGATAGGCCTGAGATCCGTGATCTTGAATCGCAATCCGATTTCGGCCTTGAACACTTTGACGAGCTCCTTCGACAATCCTGTAATGGTGCAGTCATTGATGTGTGATATGAGGATCAGTATGTCTGTGCCAATTTTGGCCATGAACACTCCCTAGTCCGCTTCCCTGCAGTTGAGACCAAGTTCGGCAAGTTCTCTGCATAGCTGCTGGTACCATTTCAGGAGTAGAAGGCATTCTGGGTGATAGAAATCCTATAGCAACTTGCTCAGTGGCTTGAGTGTAATTCTCAACCAACCGGTCCATTGTTAGATAGTGCCAGTGACTCAGTTTTCCGTCTGAATGGTTGGGAGCTGCAATAGTTGGTAAGTTTTACTTCTTAGAAGTGTTGTTTTCTTGCAGGTACTGTCACAAAGTTTTAGAGTAGTAGCCTGTGCCTTGAGTTCTGACTGTGGCAACTACTATATCTGAAAAAATGTTTCAGGTGTTAGTAATATTGCCAATTACTCACTCTAGCTTTGGGGTTCAGCATGATATTCTGAGCTAGGGTTCAAACAATGTTCAATGTTGAAGGGTAGACAAAAGGAATGCAAGCAAGTGATCAATCAGAAAATGAAATCAATGGAATACACAATGTTCATCTGGTATGTAATACTGACTCCACTGGTTATGTAGTAGTTAGTGCCTATTTCCAGGTTGTGATAAGGCATAATACATTCCTTCAAACAATCCTTATTTAGCCAGAAGTTGGTACTTAGTTCATAGCTACTTGAGTTAGTCAGCTGTAAATGTGCTTCAATGCCAAAATTAGGGATAAGGTGCCAGTGAGCAGGTGAATGAATGAAAGTTAGTAGAATTACCACCCATGAGCTCTCCTTTGACTCTTAGTAACTGCCTGCTTGAAAAGGTGCATCCCAGTCATGGGATTGACATTGCCAACATTGAAGTGCTGGACATATGCTGCAAAAAAATTACATTGTAGAGGTCAGAATATTATCCACAGCTAAATGATGGAATGTCCAGTCAGTCTGTGTATCGTTGGGTCAGGAGGATGTTGTCTAGACTTGGTATTTGTTGTGTAGACATAACTACCATTTGTAGTGTAGATACAATAATGGCATCAAAGTGCCAGTGGAGTTGGTCATTTTCCCTATGACTGAGTTGGTTGGTAGCTTGTCCTGACTGATAGCTATGCCTCAAGATAGCAATAACTTGGTGAACAGCTCACCATGAGGCATGGATTACACTGAATCATGCTGTGTACAGAGTTTGGTTATCAGGCAGACAGGAGGAGGGTAAGGGAGAAGGGCTAGCTGTAAAGAAGTGAGCTTGGATCTTAGACAGCAAATGATATAATATTGGAATAATCATGACATTTGCACATGCTAAATTCAGACCCACCATGCCAGAACACAAAAAGTGGTCTCATGCTGGACTCCCTGACTAGTGTACACATCATCACACAGAAGGTATCTAAATTGACTATAAAAAACTCTGGATACAGATGAAACTCTTCAAATCATTGATGATATTACAAACACTCTTACATCATACTATGACATCAGAACAGATCCCCTTGCTCAGGGAAGTTGCCTGTGTATGAAATGTTCATTGCACAATGCATATAAATATCTTCTTCAGTTGCAAACCTTTTATCATGGGTCAACCAATCAACAGCTATGCCTGCAGCATTTTGTCAAGACCCAAGAAGGATCAGGAACCATGAGAATTCTTTCCAGCTGCTCTTTTATAGACCTGAACCATAAGTCTCCAGCATGCATGTCATAGCTGGTAAAGAGGCAAAACTTGTCCAGTGCTGCAGTCGCTTGAAGGAGTCAAGGCACTAGGCACTATGACCACCACTGTTCACAGAACTTGTCTTGATAAGTGCAGAAAGCTTGTGGAGTGGGATAACCACTAAATAAGGACTTGTAGGCACAAGTCCAGATGGATGTCTGTGAGTTCTGGGTGAGATTGGTCAAAGGCTGAATGGAGGTCTGACATGGAGAACAGAAGGCTTCAAGAGGATTTCCAAGTTGGTGCAAGATGTATGTGTTGCACCCTTATCAAGTCTGTGTCCTCGTATTTCGGAGGATGGAGGTAAAAGGTGTAGAGAGGAGACTGTGTCAAGAGAGGTTTGCAAAGAGGAAACTATGTTGATATTTATACTGAGGGATTTACATGGGTACAGACAGGTTTATATACAAGTTCTGAACAGAGCATCCTTTTTTACTTCATTGTAGACTTTGTAGCACTCTACGCTACTTCTAACTATCACCATTGGATTCCCCATGGTCAATAACCTTATCAAACTTTTCTCCTCAAGGTTCTCGACTCTTGTGGTCACTCTACACACCTCTATCTCCTTTTCTTTGAGTTGTGATTACTTTTCCCACACTTGTGGCTGATTGTGGCTGATCTCATAGTGGGCTCCAGCATGACCTACAGTCTCTATTTAGTGGTTATCCCACTCCCAGAAGCTTCCTTTGCTTATCACTATCTCCAATGCGAAGTCTGAGGATGCCAGAAGGGTCATCAAGGAGTCTGGTGCAGAGTTGGACCAGAGGTGTCGGATAGGGGCCAGAACAGATATAACAAGCAGCCCCATTGCTTCCTCCATTGTTTGGTGGAGATGTCTTCTTCACCTTCTTCGCAAGTCTCAGAAAGTCTCCTGCAATGACAAGGGTCACTGGCCATGACCAACGAGCAGGCATGTTGGACAATCGTGGCAGAATGTCATTGGAACACTGTTGAAAATATTTTCAGGTGTTATGTGTGTCTTCTAGTACAGAATGACGAGATAACTCTTAAATACTATGAGGATGGAAGGCAATAGAATCACAGGGAAAGAGATGTGTCATCCATAGTAGGGAATGAGTCAGAAGATGCGGAGGAGCAATGACAAAGTAATGAGTCAAGTGTTAAGAGATACATGATTGGGAGGGATCGGAACAAAGATAGTAAGATAGGGGAAAAGCAGACAGTGGTGTGGAATGGAAAGAGAAACTACCCTAGAATGAGGCAAAAGGCATAAGAGAAGCAAAGGGACAGGAAGCAAAGGGAAAAGAGAAGGGTCAATTGTAACATCATTAGTACAAGACTCGTTTATACTAAGCTGGTATAGGAGCAGTATGGGGAGTTCTTGCATGTGATTCGTGAGTGGAGAAATCTAAAGATTCTGAGATGGACAGGGCATGCACACAATTTGGCTGGATTGTAAGCAATGATGTGCAGACAATATGCAGTTATTTGTCCAGCATGTCCCCAACCAGGAAAGAACATTCCCCTTGATGTCTTCAACTCAGCCCCAGCATTGTAAGTAATTTCTATTTATGCACATAGTATTACTAATAATTTTCAGTTGGATAAATGTATCACCTTGTTTGTTACCATAAATGTAAACTTCCACTTGAAGCATAGCAATGCAGCAAATGACATAGTCGACCCCAGCTGAATGTTGGGTGTGCATACTTCATGGAGGAAAATGTGTTCAAGACACATTTATTGCTCCATGCAGGTGATACGCAGGAGGTATGCGCCATTTTGGTTTGTATATTTGCATCTCATTTGTGTCATACTGCTGTGAATCTCACCAACTCAAAGAAGTCATAACTGGCAGCCACAAGAGTAGGGGCAGTTGATTGTGCACATCACAACATGAAGCTCTCCACATCTGTCAGGGATTTGCAGAAGGGAGAACAGTAAATTATTTTTGTTGCCCCAGAATTCAAGTTATTGATTGTATCATAGATATGTGAACATGGACTACTTCTTTTCTCTGCTATCAAACATTTCACCTTGGAGGAGGATGGAGAAACTTCCCACTGATCTGCAGATCGACCAGGAAACAAAACATGTTGATTTCTGTGTACCTAAGTTGCACCTTGCCACACACAAGGAAGTGTGTCAGCTAGATTATTTGTTCAATTTTACACCTCAAGTTGGACGTATGGATGAAGAAGCACCCGAACATGGATGGGTGAATATTAATGGTGTGGCATCCAGTACCAAGGAAATGGGATTGGGAGCCCCAAAGGGACACATTAGATGACTTCTTTGGTGACTGGAATTAGAAAAAGGTTACAGGTTTGGGTATGTGATTGTGTTACTCTCAAATATGGCAACTAACAGGTAATCATGCAGGTGATTCATTGTACTCGAAGTTAAAGGAAGCCATTGTGCAACAACAAGAGCTATCTATTACATTAGTGGTATTCAAGTTAGCTATGTGACACTTTTATTTGCCCATTATTTGGCTATTATTGGCAATTATTTGGCTCTGCTCGAGCTCTGATTTTTGGATAAGATTTAAATTCTGCACTTGCCAAGAGCTTGCCGTTCATCGGTCTGCAGTGGCCGAGTCATGTGAATGTGCACCGAAAACAAACAAGTCCATCAAGATCAAGAGGGATCAGTTGCAAAAGGAAGTACAGATTATATACCACAGTCAATGTATAGATCTTAGATATGCCTGCCTACCCTCTCGCCTGTCCACCACCTCACACTATGCCTCGTACATCCGACAGACAGATTCTGCTTGGTGAAATTAACCAGTTAGAGTTGAAGGTTGCAGAAAAGTGCCTGGAAATCTTACAGGATGACTCTGGATACGAATCCATGGACTCCATCTTATCCCAGGACTATGTATATATATCACCCATTACCCCTGCATCCCCTGCATCTCCAACTGATGGCAATTCCGAGTCAATATCTGAGTCATCAATATCATCTGTTGATTCAAAGGACCAGCAGGCAGCAAACTATCACCGCCTGGTTGATGCGATACGAGCATTTCACGACGAGGTCATGTGGGTGCACGTGTTGAACCGGCGCATTGTTCCACCTCTCCACGCGTCACAGATACATCTTCTTGACCATTTTGCTGAATTCCGCCCCCATTTATTCCAGAAGAAGGTCCGGGTGGACCCAGAAATCTTTGACGGTATCCTTAACCAAATCAGCGATGATCCAATCTTCCAATCACGGTTAAATAACGCACAACTTCCCATTGCACTCTAGCTCGCGATCTTTCTTAACCGTGTGGGCCATTATGGAAATGTGGTATCACCCGAGGACGTCTCGCAGTGGGCTGGGGTTAGCGTTGGATCGGTCATAAATTGCACCAACCGTGTAATCATTTCCCTTCTCAACCAGCACGACAACTTTATGGAAATGCCTACAGCTGGAGAAGAAGATGTGCGGTTAGCATGGGCATTCGTGGAGAAGAAGACGTGCACCAAATGGAATGGAGGGGTGTTTGCAGTTGACGGGTCAACATTTAACCTATTTGAGAAACCATCATTCTATGGCGATACATTTGCCAATAGGAAAGGTAGATATTCACTCAACTGTCAGGTACGGTCCACATGTACTTGCTGTCACCACTGGCAGGATCTGACGTGGTAATGATAGGTTGTTATTATGGTACATAACCTGCATATTGTCGATTATGGTCTAGGTCACCCAGGGAGCATCCATGACTCGTACGTGTTCCAAGGAACGAGGGTTGCACAGGAAGCGAAGGACCTGATCCCCGAAGGCCACTGGTTATGGGCAGACAGCGCTTACTCCCTGAAAACTTGGAGTGTAGCTCCATTTGAAAAGGTTCGCGGTGTGCCATTGTCGAGGGCCCAAAACATATTCAACCGACATCTGTTACAATTCACCTTGATCACACAACACTGACCCACTCACCATTTCAGGTTTGTGTGCATGTTGAGCATGCATTTGCTTCACTGAAAGGACGGTTTCAGTCCTTGCAGGAGCTTTGGACTCACATTTGAATGGCCGAAAACTTGAAATACACTGTTCATTGGGTGCAATGTTGCCTTATCTTGCACAACATGATCATTCATTTCGAAACTCAGCTTGGTCGGATGTCATTGATGCCATGGGCACAGCAGGAAGCCACTGGCAGTGGTATCAACCGTGAACCAGAATTGGTGGTGGTACCAGAGTCTGTTGCTATCACATCACCAGGGCAACGCTGCCGTGCCCGTTTGATGAATGCACTTTTCCATGCACTTGGCGAGCTGTATGTCGTGGATGAAGGTGAGCCTTCCAAATCTGAGTTGGAAGTGGAATAGTTAACTTAGGATGATGTAAATAGCACATAGTTCTCATAGAATCAAAAGGAAAGACACACTAGTAGGAGATGTTACAACTGCTGAGTCTGAGTCCTACATCCAACACAGATGGTCAACTTTGTACAATTTTAGAACAGGTAGTTAACAGAAATAAGACGGCAGCATGGAGAATGTACTAAGCCAGAACGAGAGAGATACCTTGAGCACGCCAGCCTTGGGCCTGGGGGACGAGGATACTAAACTGGTGAATGAGAGGGCCCGGTGGGTGGCATAAAAGAGTATGCACCAGCAGGGGCAGCAGAGGTGCTACCCATCAGATCGACACTAGAAACACCCACCGTGTGATCATGGAAGGGCTGGTAAGCATGAGCAGAGGGCCCGGCCTGGGGGGGATCAGCGGAGGGATGGGACATTGGACCAACGTGAGAAGCATTCAACATGTGATGGTAAATGCCAGCAGTAGAGGGACTCCAAGTTGGACCAGCCGCAGCACCAGTGCCAGAGTGATGATGCCTGCGATCCAGGAATTGTACATCCGAGAAGCCTTCTGAGCCTTCATGTGGAAATTTTCCCAGAGCAGAAGGGTCCATGGGAAGGGCAAGCATCTTCATTGTACATGCATATTCAATTTGCTTGTCAGCCAGCTGGACCTTGTGTTCGAGGATCTGTAAATCCAATCTTTTGAGTGTCTCCTCCTTCAGCAATTCGGCAGCATTATGCTCCCATTGGGCTTGAAGCTCCTTTTCCTTCATCTCCAGTTCCTTCTTCTGTATGGCGTATTCTATCTGCAGAACGCGCAATGATGGTGATGATGATTTGATAGCCTTTAAATGGTCGCTCATCCTGCCCAATTCTTCAAGCTTAGCAGGTATACTAGACCTGGAAGCTGATGTCATCCTTGTGGATGATATAGCATTGCCCGACAAACTACGCTTGGAAACCACAGACTCCGAGTCCCCGCCGGCAGAACTGGGTGGGTGTGAGCTTGAATATGGTGTCACCATTGGTGTGTACCTCGCAAATACACTGCGCCCCGCTCATACAGGAGCCTTCCCTTTCAAGTCGGATGTTGTCGAATGGATAGGTGTCCTGGGCCATCGCTGAAAAATCTGTCAGTCCAAGTCTGCTAGAACTAATAAGTCATACCATGATATGTACATAAGACTTGGAACTGGCAAGAGGTGGGTCAAGATCCATCATGTTGAAGTGGTCATGGTCACGGTCAAAATTCAAGAATGCAGTATGGTCCTCAGGCTCTTCCAGTTGGACAGCAAATTGGTTTTGGTCACGGTGGCCCTCACCGTCAATGTCTTCACTGCCATCCTCCTGACTCTGAGTCTCGTTGACATCCAATGCTCGTTCAGCAGAAGCACTAGCTATTTGGGGAGCTGACACATCTTGTGGTTTTTGAACGGTATCGAGGAACGATCCGGCATGATTGACGTTTGGGTGCGACAAAATCAGGTCACTGTCAAATGAAGGGATACCACTCCAGATGGCATCAAGTTCCATATAATATGGAAACAGGCAGAGCACTTCCTCTAAATAGCACATTAATAAGTAATGAGAATACAAGGAAAACTTGGACCTACCAAGAAGGTTGTCAGCATTTGGCCCGCCGCTGCCAGGTATAACACCACCGCTGGTACTCTTGAACTTGGTGCGATGCTCACGATACTTGGTTTTGAGACTGTCAGATAAGCACAAAATCTTGTCAACTTCAAAGCGAGACGATATAAGAGTCCTTATGCTTGTAAACGGTTGGTGACCGACAGTCCAAGCTTTCTGAGATCAGATATAACTAGATCGGAGTAGTCGGGATCATTCTCAAAGATGTGCTTGGCGATTACATCGGCAATGATCTTCTTGTTCCTGCCAGAAGGCCAATCTTCAGATGTGGGCAGCAGACTGGAAGTCGACGATGAGCCATGATGATTGTGAACGAGGATATTGTGATCCGCAACATGTGTGGTGATCCACTCAATGAGCAGGTCACTACGGCGACCTTCCCATGCAACATGTGGGGAAATCCTCTTAGTGGTGGCTTCAAGTTGGTGTGTCTGTAATGGAGCAACTTGCTTGCTGCCCCGACCCCGTTGTTTCTTCTGTGTGGCAGGTACATCCGAATCTCCGAGTCTTGACTGTGCCACTGGCAACGGTGCCTGAGAAGTGGCTTTCCTAGATGGCTCAACCCCCGGCAGTTCAATGTTCCCTCTTCCAGCCATTGCTATGTAGGAGGAGTTCGTCAGTCCTCGAAGTCTTGCAGAACATCGTCGAGCTGGGAGACGAAGGGCAGGTATGCTTTTCAAACTCAGAAGGTTACTTCCAGTGCAATGGACCCATTCTAGACTCGAAGCATGGGCAAATGATAGCCAAATAATGGGCAAATAAGAGTGTCACATAGCTAACTTGAAAACCACTATTACAAGAACTACAGGCTTCATTACTGCCTGACAAGGTATCCCACTAGACAAGCAAAGTCAAGGCTTGGGAGGCAGATTGAGAAGTACAGAATCTATACCACCGCAAACGAGAAGAACATAACTGTACTTAGCCTCATGTTTTGCTGGCATAGTTGTCACACAAGCCAAGATCTGCCTCAAGCTCACCTAAGAAGAGGTGAAATTGCTGCAAGAAGGGATCAATATATTGTTCCACCTTGACATGTCACCAGGTGTCTTGGTCAGCATGGGCATAGAGCTGGAGAACCAACAGTGAGTCTTTGTCCTGATAGCAAGCACATGAAAGTTCTGATGAACCACAGATATCCTTCTGTAACTTTCAACACCATGACTCTATCCATAACTTTGTCACACTCGTGGCTAGTCTGATTTGCGTCAATGATCTTTGCTAAGAGATTTTCATTAGGGAAGTATGAGCATGTCCTGCTCTGATGTGACCCAATCCTATGTGAAGTTTAGCTTCTTTTTCTTCAAAAAGAACTTTGTATACAATAATTCACAAGTTAATATATGAGGCAGAAATCCAACACCTTATCATTGAAATGCCAATAGCTTACACAATGCTCCCTTTGACAGCCTCAAGAGACTCTCACAAGATTTTTGACAACATCTCCTACAATAAAGACACCATTGACATCATTATCGACATGAGCCACCGCATCATGGCTGGCAGATCCACCCTTACACCTGATATACTAGTCTCACTTATGAATCTCCAAGGGGTTTTGGGTGGTGCTCAACTTGAATATGTTCTAGTCAGAGAATGCATCTTCTCAGAACAACAATCCCATGCAATGAAATATGTACAAAGGCTTCCAAACCTCATGGTGATTGTTCTGTTGATAGCACAGAAAGTACCTGTGTGGGCCATGGAGTATGTTTACATAATTTTTTTCAACCATACATGCATTGACTCAGATCACAACCCACAGACCCTCTTCCCAGAGGTGGAAATGAATGTCAATGCTTCATGATGGCATTTCCACAATCAAGCACATGATCGCAGATAGTGTTAAAAAGTCTGGTCCTAAGACCGATGAAAAACCGGTTTTTAACCGAACCGAACCGATCAAGACCAGTCCTGATTGGTCCGGTCTTTCCTAGTTTTGATTTACATCAGTCTTGGTCTTTTGATTTTCTCAAAATCAAAAGACCAGCCAAAAGACCAGTCCTGACCGGTCTTTTGGGCGGACAGATGCTAGCCCCTATTAGATAGTATATTGACTGATTTTCCCTGATTTTCCCACATTTTTAGGATTTTATTTGAGATAGTTATGACAATTTCTCAAAATACCTTCTCCAAAATGACATATCACTCGAGATCGGCCATATCTCGGGCACATGTGATCAGAATTACATGATTCATGGTGGATATAAAAGCCACGTGACCCGGCTATCTTCGGTACAGCCACCCCTAAGCGCCAATCTCACGCTATTCTATTCTCAGAAGTAGGTTTTCTAAGTAGATATACTCGAGAATGACATGCAATCTTAAATCAATCATATCTCAATGACCCCTGAACCGATTTAGATGATAAAAATATGGGCAGGAAGCCAAGACTCCGTAGTATTTTTCAAACCCCTGAAAACCGGTTAAAGACCGCAACCAAACCGGAAAATGGTCTTTTTTGGTCTTGGTCCGGTTCATATCAGGAAATTCCCAGGACTGGTTTCGGTCCGGTCTTTTCCAAAATAGGCAGAAGACTGGACTGGACCAGACTTTAAAACACTAATCGCGGACTATTTATGAGAGCTCAACCCAAATTTGGAAACCCACCTATCCAATGCAATCATCCAAAGCCAGACCCCCTTCGTGTTGTAAATCACCAGTCTAGACTGACCAACCGATCACAGTCCAGAGCACAGTCTGTCTTTCTGACACATCGGACTAAGACCAGACATACCGAAACCTGGACTAAGTTCAGGTGACTCACCCCTTTGCCCTCAACACCTAGAATATTACATCACTATATCATCACCACTATCATTACATTGCTAACCACTCCTTTATATCATTATGTAGACTTGGTTGATCAATATCAAGTTATCAACAAGTTGATTTTGTATTTTCATTTCTGATTATGGCTTTCTGTGATTTTTTGTTTAATCTAAGTATTAAATGTTGTCAAATAAGTAAATACTATACCATTTCAATTGATTTGACAAGCCTTCACAAGGTGATGTGTGACACAGCCAGCCAAAAATTTGATCTGATGTCAGCAGCTGGCTCATGACAAGCAGAATATAAATTTTTGTGTTGAAGTCTCACATTGTCAGGAATTTCATTTATTTTGTGCAATGGAAACCATTTTGGTCAATTTTGATGGATTTTGATGAGTTTTGACACAATTTTTACTGACAGATCAGGCTTGGCATGCAACAGGGAACAATTTCATCAAATCTCATTGTGACATGTGACATATATGTACACCTAGAAAACATACCTATTTGACATTAGGTCCTGTGAATCTGCTATGATGCCTGACCAGGTGTGAATTTCATCTTGTCAAACCCTTGTGTGACACATGACAGATGAATCAATTGAAATGGTACAGTATAAGTATTATGCTAGACAAAAAAAATTGCCTGTGTCTCAGGTGTAACTAAGTATACATTTGACTTCATGATATTGCATGCAGGAGGTATCCAGTGTCCCACACCAACATTTGCCAAATTCCTGGACCCTCTTGGGGTCCAGGTATACCATGGCCAAAACCTTTGACTAGATACTGGAAGGTGTGGGTACATTGTGGTGTGGATAGAGAGGTATACTAATCACACTTCTCTCTTTGACTACAAGTGTAGGAAATTTATTATGATTTTTTCTGGACTTTAGGAAACAGGTTCGGGAAATATTGTTCAACCAGTCCCAGGCCCAGCACTGGGATCTGTTCAGCAATGGTGTGGGTAGATTGACACCAGGAGTACTATTTTGTCACAGTCAAGTTGCACAGTTGCACCCTGCTTACAGACTACAGTCCAGCTTATCCTTCACTTCACCTCTTTGATCCTTATTTTTCTTTTATTGCTTTGGAAATAAATGGCTGCTCTATGATAGAGATGTATGGTCTGCACTGTCGAGATTTTTATATCAAGCTTGGTTACCATGAGCTTCTGGCAGTGGATGGTGAACCTGATTCACTTTAGGTTCTATGCCACTTTTCTGCATACTGATTTTCCTCCAGAGTCCAGATACAATGTGGGGGAACACATTGGATATCATCCATCAGTGGCAAATGGATGTTACTGCAGAGATAAAAGATCACACTTTTTGTGCTGTTTGAACTTTGTGCATCTTCTCTCAAGGTATAGCAAGTTGACAGTGATTTTGGTATAGTTCATATTGGCTCCAGGTAAGCTTGAGTCTGTCAGGAGCTGGTATGGCTTCTGAGTTGGAATGTCACTTCCAGCAATAGTATCTGCCAAACTGTATGTAACATGATTTCATTGATTTGTGTGGGATTATTGTTGTCTAATCTGCTTGCCTGTCCATCTGGTGCCCCTCTTCAAGGACTGGGGCTGGAGTCGGCCACTGGACCACCAACATGCAGCTCGGGTGACAATGTACAGTACAAGTAGGGGGCAGGAAGGTAGCAAGATGGGTAGCAGCTTCGAGCCCGCAAAATTTCTGTTCAGGCCCCCTGAGGGGGCTACCCCAAGTTCCCCAACTGCTGCCCATCCGAGGCTGTTTAGAATACCAGCTTGAATGTGGTGGACTCCAGCTTATCCTTCATTGGTGGAATTCAGATTGTCAAGGGACCACACCCATGTATTGAGGTCTAGACAGTATGGTGTGTGGGTCCAGGGTGCCCATTAGGTTTCCGGGTCGGGTGAATCCAAATTATCCAATTTCAAATTGGGGCAACGTCCGGCTTTCCATACTTCCCACCCTCTCTAGTAGTACTACTGCTAGGTACGACCACATCATGGCTCGGCTTTTCGAATATCTTCTTGTAATGGACGAGTCAGATCCTGAACTGCCACCTGGTTCACCTCCAACTTGTGAGTTTGTCTGGTCATATCATGCTCTCCGCCTCATACTCCCCGAAGACAAGTTTGAAGGACCTTGGTTCACGACTCAAATATTGCTTGCATCATCTATTGGCGTCATCTCATTCCTTCTATTTTCGTACTGTCGGCCCCGTTGGCCGCTGCTCTTCGCACCTCGCACAAAGCTCAAAGGTATCCGCACGAGAACTGGTCTGCGGTCTTCTATACTCAACACTATCCTTAGGATTTTCACCTCATGAGGCACACGCACACTCAGCATTCTTTGGTTGGATCATGCCGACGTTGAAGACTTCCGAATACACTATCCTGCAAATCGTTGGGTTGGACGCTGCTGTTGTAAGTCTGCCCCCCCAGTAGGTCAATCCAGTAACCCCTTAGCTTTTCCCGCCAGCTGCTCGGCTTCTTCAAGATGTCTTTCTATCTATTCTCTCTATGCTCTCTTTGCGCCATCACCGTCTTGATGCCCATTAATTGGACGGTGTGTGGTGGCACGTTTCTCCATTCCATGCACCAGCTCACATTTATCAGCACAATATCGGAATAGGCGGTGGTGCTGACGACGACGAGAGCGATTGGCCCCAGTGGATGTCTGGCGCTAATAGGGATCCGCTTCATCGCGACTGGCTTGACCTAATCACGGATGCGAACTCCTACCTCACCGTACACTTCCTCTTCACGTATCTCTTTACCGGCCTGGCTCTTCGCTTCCTTTATCAAAACTATCAGCGCTACGTCCGGTCACGCCAACTGTTTTCGCTGGAGCTGGTCCATTCCATTCCAGGGCGCACGGTAATGGTCACCTCTCTACCACCACATTTGCGTTCGGAACGTGCACTTGCAGAGTACTTCGAGCGCATCGGACTGAGCGTGGAAGGTGTTTCGGTTTGCAGAGAGGTCGGGACGCTGAAAGTTCTCCTGGATCAACGCACGAAAGCCTTGTTGAAATTGGAGAGAGAGTGGACGAATTACGTGGGCAACCCTAGCGTCGTGGAATCTTACGATCCTTCCGAAAACGCGATGCCGCATTCTGCCGAGCCGTCCATGTTGGAGAGTCAACCCGCCAGATTAGTGGTCCCACATCGCAGACGTCCCACTCTTCGTCCTGGATGGTGTTCCCCTAAAGTTGACGCCCTGGAGTACCTCGAGGCGAAATTCAAGGAAGCAGACGAAAAGGTGAAGACGTGGCGGCGCATCGGCAAGACCAAGTCTACACATGTCGCTTTCGTCACGTTCGAGAAAATGTCCAGCGCAGTAAGTCCTTCGCTTGTTTATCGCGAACATCCTCCCGAACTCTTTCCCTGTAGCAAATCGCAGCGCAGACGGCGCACTCACCCGATCCATGGGAAACGAAGACTCGACCTGCTCCGGAACCAAGGGACATTGTCTGGGCGAATGTCGAACATACTCACGGCGCACTGCTCTGTCGAAAACTTCTGGTTCTTGGAGCTGTCGGGCTGTTGATGTTCTTCTGGATCTTCCCCATCACCGCTCTTGCCAGTTTACTCAGTTACAAGGAAATCAAGAAGGTGATGCCCTGGTTGGGAGTAATAATTGATAGCAACGACAATATTCGAGCTATCGTGCAAAATTCGCTACCTTCTGTTGCGATGATCACGCTTAATGCTTTGTTGCCATTCATTCTGGAAGGTGAGGTCACCAGACAAGAGATTTCGGCCATTCGTGACGACCATGCTTGTTAGGATTGACGTACGCTCAAGGGTTCAAAGCTCGCAGTTTGGTCGAGTATTCGATGCTGCAGAAGTGAGCCATGTCGGTTACGTATGAGAGCTGATAGAACTCACGTCAAGTCAAGATACTTTCTCTTCTTGCTCATCAACGTGGTGTTCATTTTCCTCTTGGCTAGCACATATTGGCAACTTGTGAGAGACTTGGCGAATTCACCAGCCAAGATCCCTGAGAAACTAGCACAAGCGTTGCAACAAGGACAAGCCAAGTGAGTTTCAAGTAGCCGGAATCGTCGGTGCCACTGACTTTTTCCTTGTTCCTCAGGCACTTTTTCCTTTCCTACGTCATCCTACAAGGTTACTATTCACCGTCGTAACCATGCGATTGACTGATGGTCGTGTTAGGGTTTGGCATCATGCCTTTACAATTGCTCAATCTTGGGGTGATCATTCCTCGAATGGTATTCCGCATGTTTTGGACACGAACCCCTCGAGGTACATGCGTTTCTTGCTTTACGATTTCGAGTCCTGATGTCATGTAGATTTCGCCGAGCTGAATGCTCCTCCCATGATAAATTATGGCGTCGTATACCCCCAAGCAATCCTCATCTTCGTCATCACTATCCTATACAGTGTAGTTCAACCACTTATCGTCATTTTCGGTGCTATCTACTTTGGGGTAGCATATATCGTCTACAAGTACAAGCTCTTATTCGGTGAGTTGACACATCCGGTTTACGACGAGCTTCACTAAATAATGTTATGCTTGCAGTGTTTTACAAGCCTTACGAATCCCAAGGTCAAGCTTGGCCACTGACCTTTGTGCGACTGATCTGGGGAATCATCATATTCCAAATCTTCATGATTGGCATCCTCACCCTGCGCCAATGCTACATCATGTCCTCCCTCCTTGTGCCGCTGGTTATGGCAACTGTCGCATGGTCCTGGTACATCCACCAGACCTTCCGACCGTTGAGCAATGCGGTATGCCTGAGTTCTGTGTGTGAGGTCGAGAGGGGAGAGGAAGCCGCGGATATCGTCAGGTTGAGGGAAGGACACCCGGTGACATGGTCACAGAGGTACGACGGAGTCATATCTTTTTTTTTAAAAAAAAAGATGCTGACGTATCCCTGTAGCAACCTCAGCCGGAGGAGATACGGGCAAAACGACGAGACTTTGTACGTCGCTCCGGAGGACGAAAGGACGGACTATGTGAGAAACCTCGTTCATTTCTGAACTTTCGTGTCGTCTGACTTCGGGTATAAGTCGCAGCCGCCGATGGCCAACTGGTACAAGGGCGTTTTGAAGTGAGTCCCCGCTTCGACGGTCCAGGCCCAGCGAGTCATATTGACCCCCACCGTGTTTCAGCACCGGCAAACGACGCTATGGTCACCCCGCATTCACGGGGGTTCTCCCAGAACCCTGGCTCCCGCTGAAAAAAGGGCAAACGCTCGTCAACGGCCATCGCGACGGCCTACTGAGGATTCCTATCCATTCGACCCACGGCATCGTACTCAGCCTCCGTAATCACTACAGCATGTTGCGCAGAAAGGTCACACGACGACCGCGCAACACTTCGATGCACAACCGCCATGACAACAACGAATTGGGTAGTCCGCGCGAGGTACACCCCCTCGTCGTGGACGCGCACTCCTCCTCCTCGAACCCGTGGGAAGATACCGAGGCGCGCTCGTCCAACGACCGTCTTCTCCACCATCGTCTGAGCTTCGATCCTGCGTCCGGGGTGATCATGCTGCCGGAAGGGGACGATTGGCTCATGGACGACGAGGACTCGTCAGACGAGTACGGAAATGCGACGCCGCCGTCAGGAGAGGCGACGAGCGACAATACGTCACGGGAAGACCTGACCCAGACCCTGTCCACGTCGCCTGCTTCACCAAAGCGGCGTCATCATACCACGTATTACCATCATCCCGAACGCCGCCGATCTGCGATCCCTGGGGCATTCCCTTCTTAATTCTACACTCACGTTTTACATTGTTCATGGAATTTGCACTAGTACTGCTGGGACTTTTGATTTCTTCTGTCACGTTTGATCGAAAACATGCAGGTCCTACTTACGTGTATCCTTTGTATATCTTACCTACTCCTATTCTCCCATTTGTCTTCGTCGAGATATTTGAGGCGTATGCCAAGAGTCATGTGAAGAGGAATATGAACGGGCCACAGTCTGGGTCGACAGACGGTAGATTATGTGATTAAGATTAAGCAAACGACGGTATATGCGATCCACAAGGTGTATCATATCTACTGGTGCTAGAGACTCTCATGCGATTACTCAATAGAGACCCACTCTCTTCCCTCCCGCTGCTTGATGTGTATCGAAGCATGAGAAGGAACTCCATTGACACGGTGATACGCGTTCAAGTTCTTATGCAAGGTCAGCTGGAAGACCGAGGCTGATCCTTGACGGGAGATGATGGTCGAGTACGCAAGGAAGAACACCCAGATACGGTACCACCTGTGGACCAAGATATTAGAGACAATAGAGACGTTCGTGCAGTTGGATAACTGACCGTTCGCCATACTTTTCCACAACCTTGTCCTTGTTGCTTACCCAGTTGAGGTACCATTTCCAGATCGTGGCGGAATAGTGGACACCAAGAACGTCAATGTTTTTCACCTCGAAACCAGCAGCCTCGACTTGATTAACCACCCAACCGAGAGAGCAAGAAGCATCTGCACC
>JBBPOR010000805.1:0-17294 GCA_038091555.1 Leccinum sublutescens
CGGGTGCGCAAACTTGGGGTACGGGCAAGGACTATCTGGACTTTTAGGGGTGGCACGCAATATTGTTGTATCTGCGTCTTCCGCTTCTCAGTTGGTTCGATTACTGCAATACATGTGAGTCTGTTATTAGTGTAATGACCCTTTTTTGTGTTTTCCCGGTACGGTTTGCGTAGCGCTCAAAGTAAGGTCAGATTTCATCTATATCAGGACGGACCAACTTGTCACACAGTGGGTATGAATTGGCGTTGACGGTGTCTGGGAAAGTTGTTCATAATGGTACGGGTCTGTGGTCAAAGTAACGTGTTCATGGTCATGAACATGGGTTGCAGAGACAAGTTATGATGCTCTCTCTAGCATGGCGATGCCCGATCATCGCATGTTACTTCGTCAGAAAGCACGTAGTTGTGGAGTCAGAGTTGCATTGAAATCCGCCTATGCTGACCGTAGGCCTAGCTAGAGCAATTAAATACATGACTTGTTGGTGCCAGATTCACCACGTAGGGTACTAGTAGACTATTACTAGGTCCGAGTCCTTGAAGTTGAGGTTGTCCTCCTCCTCAATGCATCCTTTGATCCGCCTTCATCATGTCAAGGATGTCCTTCACGTCCGCCTCGTTCATCTTGAGACGCTCCGATAACCTCTTCTTGATGTCCTTAGTGCTCGGCTGCTTTCGGCCATTTACTACGAGAACCCTCAATGCCCTCGCCGCCATGGCCATGCCGTTCGTCATTGCCAACTGAATGCCATTCGCTCGGGGGCGGGAACAGTCCTTCAGAACATCGCGGATCTTCCTCTTCGACTCCGCATATTTGGCGGGTCCGTCAACAGGCCCATCCCTGTCCCACCGTGATAAGGTGGTGACGCACGCATGCCCAACGTTCTCGATTCCAAACTTATTCACAATCATGTCCTCGTTCCTCGTCCACCAATCCTCCATCGTCATCTCCCATTCGAGGCAGGTGGCGACGACCGCGACCGGCACTCGGTCCTGACACAGAAACTCGGAAAACAACCGGTAGTTGTTCCGCGTCATCTGCGTCACACGTCTCCCCTCCATGCAGAACAGCAAGAGGTGCACCCCACCTGCGGCTCTCAGATCGCAGATGAGCTTGTACGCGTGCTCGATGGCGTCGAGGTGTGCGTTCACCGAGGGCGCCGAGAGATCCGATGCCTGGTTGAGCCCGACGGTGTCGAAGATGCGGAACATAATGCCGTCGACGTCGACGTCGTACGGAGTAGACTGCATGGTACACCCTATGGCATCCGACGAGACCTCCGCGACGTCTCGTTGCGCAATGAGGTTGACAACGGCACTTTTCCCCACGCCCGCTTCGCCAAAGAGTATGACGTTAATTGTTTGCGGCGGGAGAGCAGGCGGCGATTGGGCCTGAGGCGTCGGTCTCAGGCTGGAGCCTGCGGCTGTCGTGCCATTCGATCTTGCATTTGGTGGTACCCCGTAATAGGCCGGCGACGACGAAGGTCCTGGATGAAGCGCTCGTCAGTTTTTCTCGATTTCAGCCCTCCGCTTCTAAGCAACTTACTAGGGCCGTCAACCCAGGGTCTTGGAGTAAACCCATTTATTACGGGATCCGTAGAGGGTGTGGAAAGGGGTGTTGCAAGAAGTTGCGTCGCACGCTCTGGTCTATGTTGAGACCGTGGAGTCGTGCCAATTGGATCTTGAGAGCCACCAAAAAACGCCCGTTTCAACTAGCAATGGATCGAAGCGACGACTTGATATCAGGAACGGCGCTCGATTACTATCGATGAAACGAGTACCTTTGAAAACACCATTCTCGATCGAGACAAGGTCCGGAAAGCAGCTCGTCTGCGATAAAGTGGCGGACGCCGTCCCTCATGGCAACCATGCGATCACCCCAAAGTAGGCATCTCTGTCTTTCTGCTCAAGCTCAACAGACCCGGGGAACTGACCAGAGTATTGCAGCTCACCACTGGAAAACAATGGGGCCAGCAACGATTGTAACATGGGCACCTCAGAGATAGTTGCGCCGAGAATACAGCTCGGCTTCTAAAGATAACGATAACTTGAAACGGCCCTCCATCAAAGTGGGCGCCCACCCCCTCCGATATAGAACAACTGCTGTACAGTATGTGAACGTAAGTTACTACGGAACATCAAGTTGCCATTATTGACACGCGCGTATCACTGACTCCACTCGTGACATACTATTATGAATGCAATCCAAGTTGCCGAGATCACTGATCCATTTTATCTACAGTACGGGGACGTATAGATCGCCCCGATATGGCGGAGCATTCTACGTCAACTTCCGAACATCGGACACCTGCCAGGATCACGTTGATGCGGCGATCGTTATCATCTGAATCACCCGTCTGCCACTGGTCGCGATCATGCCCCACATCCGAGTCGTCTAGACTTGTCGATCGAAGGTGCTGATGTGCTACTGCATTCACACCATTGCCTGCCCACTAATCCAGAAGTTTGCTCCAAATACCTGGACTCACGCCAAATGCCACCGAATTTATCAAGGAAACTAGCGCATGATGCACTTATAGGTGCCGGAAGCATGACACGGTAAGTTCCGTTTTTCAAAACGAAATAACGGGCACCTCAAAACGCTGTGCCAACGAAAGCAGCCTTTAGAATCGTAGAGACGATTGTCTTCCGCCGCAAAGTGTATAGCAGACAGTGTATTCGCGATTCGAGTCCTATTCACAGTGGGTATAGAGATCATCATCATCAGAGGAATGATCGTGAACGGACACAAATAGCGTGAAAATAGAATCATTACAAACAAGGATGACAAAAGACGACAATTAGTAGTCTCGGAAATCAGCGCGCTAATATATGTACGGAGAAAGTGATAATGGAGATCCGTATTGAAGTCGTGAATGATGCATCATTGGCGCAAAAAGCAAAAAGAAACAAAAAAACACAAGGCATAGAAACACAAGAAATAGAAACAGCAACGATTACCTCCCCTCAAAACTTGCGAAGATCCACAGGCGGCGCATGGATCTCCAACTGGCCTTGCGCGTCCATGCTCACACCCGCGACAGTCGCCAACACGCCCGATTCTTCGTTCACCCTCACCTCATCTTTACCCAACCCAAGCGTGTCCTCCGGAATCCAGACGACCCGTTGCGGACGCGTGAGGGCCGGGTGCGCAAAGCCGTAATCCACCGTCCCGTCGGCGTGCTGCGAGAACCGGAAGTCATCGAAGACGTCTGATTTAGGATCGCCGCCGATGGGCGAGTGGGAGGGACCGGGGGACGACTCCGACACGCCAACGACGGAATCGATGGTATCCCGTCGCTTTTCGTCCGATTTGCGCACGCCGTCAGTCTCGGCTTCGCTATCTTCATACTTGAAGGTCTTGTCAGCGATACTGAGGGGAAGGGGGGTGATGAGTGGGCCGTATGAGTTGTTGATCATGATATGAAATCCGACCTGCGAAAGCAGTGCATCAGCAGTGTTCGAGCAAATGGAAAATTGTGACTCACAGTTAACAAGATCAATACGACCATCAGTATACCCTCTGGGAGTGCGCTTGCATGGTGGTTCTCATCCCGAGCAAGGAAGAACAGTGCACAGAGACAGATCTGCTGGACATACAAGCCCACAAATACATGTTGAATGGCCTTAGGGTAAAACAAGCCTCCGGTGTCCGTCGCAGGCGATTGAGTGAATTGATACAAGAAGAGGTATTTGTAGAGTTGATAGAATAAGAAGAAGGCGAGGACAGAAAGACCGTTGATGATAGGAGAAATGATGGAATAGCCAAGAGCTACACAAGTCGTTAGTAACAGATTTTGGCCATAGATACAAACTGACTGATGACAGTGAGCAGAGTGATGCCTGGGAACAAAGTGCCCCACGCGACGCTGCGGGGACCAAACTTGATGTTGTATATGGAGCGAGGAGTGCTTCCAAGTATGAACAGCATCACATAGTAGACGATCAATTGAACAATGGCAAGGAAACCGCCTGCAGATCCGGAGAGTCCCTGCAGGATGATGTACCTGTTCAACATAAGTGAGCATTGAAAATGGACAAGTAAAGAAAAAACCGCACGTAAGGAAGAAAGTGGATGCCTGGGGAAGGTACGTCGCCAACAAAGTGGCAACGGAGCTGGGATTCTTCAGGATGCTTGGGAGTGCAGCTATGATTCCAGAACTCAGAGTCACGATAAGGAACGAATGCTACGAACCCGTGAAGTGAATAAGGTCTTCCCCTTGATAGTGAGGAACACTTACGATCACTTGGAAGATGAAGAAACGTGACATCAAGCTAAGTTCCAATCCTGTACGAGTAGGAATACCCTCAAAGCGGGCCAACAATCTCAAAATGATGGGAAGAAGCATCATGAGGACAGCTAGCAAGACTGGGGGCAGGATGCCCTGAATGATACCCAGGATCACTTTTGGGATAGTACAGAGCCACGCGAGCCAACTCTCCCGGACACAGAGACCCTCGACGTTAGATATGAGGCCGACGAATGCGACAGGGAATGCCCAAAGGATAATCAACGCTGCGGTCAGTGCATAGCTAATCACCACACGGACACGCTTCTCATAAGGGTTCATGCCGAGATTACCCCAGAGAACATCTTCGGGGGAGACTTCAAGGTATCGATCAGCCATGCGGTACGGGGCGTGGTGTGCGAGAGAACCATATGCCATGTGTGCTGCAATCTGCTGGTTGAAAGTGATGAAAGCAGAATTCAGAGGTGGGTACGACTGTGCTGAGCTCTCGTTCGCATTGGCGTCTGTTCCTTCATTTGAGTCTGTTCCTTCATTCGCTTCATCAGAGGTAGGGAGGGAGGATTCATGAGAAATGGTCCTGCGAGCTTTGCGAAGGAGATCAGTGGTGGTGGCAATCTCCTCCCGACACCAGTCGATAGTGTCGACTTCCTGACCAACGAAAGGGAGGGAGAATGGCATGAAGCTGAGAGGGAGACGATGAGTGGGGCGCTTGGCACGCGGGACAAGTTTCTCGGCAAGGGTGAGATTACGTTCAGCATCATCGGTGGACTCTGCGGGGCGTACAGCACCGTCGCCCTGCTTTTTGAGTGCTTTGGCGCGAAGCTTTGTGGCGGTGGAAAGCAAAGTGGTCTCGGCAGACTCCAGTTTCCCGCTTGCGGCGAGACGTCGATTATAAATGTCAGGCAAGTCCTTGAGATCACTGCAAACAACGCATGTGTATGAATTGGCAAGCAACTTGACGGCCGGAGAGGACGACATACCGATTGATCCAGATTTTCTTCACACCACCTGGGAAACGCGAATACAGATCTCCCAAAGCTTTTTCAGATAGATACTTGGAAGGAATGCCAGAAACCAAGATAGTGTTGGCTTGAGCAGAGCGAGAATGTACACGATCGATGAGATGAAGCTGGCGGACGTTGATAAAATGGGTCATTTCGTGCTTGATGTTCCAGAAAACCCAAACTACGAGTGGGCCGCAGATTGGGTCAAGATTTGCATCGACGCCAAAGACACATATATAGAGACTCACAAGTCGAGAACCAAACCAAGATGACAAAAGCGGCATATCTGTCTTGCTGAGTGGGCTCGATGTTTCCGAATGTAAATCTACTCAGGCCAGTGTTACCGGAAATGGAATTGTTGACTGCAGTGACAGGCAGAAGTACAACCCAGGATATAAGCCAGATAGGGATAAGCACGCGAATCATGACGCGGAGGAATCGGACAAAGAAATAAGCGTCAGTGCCATTGACGCGCTGGACGTCTTGGTAATTTGCATTGAAGAGTGTTATAGGCCATGTGAGCAGCCCGGTCTTGAATGGCGAGACACGTTTTCTGCAATAAACCGGGGTTAGAGGTGGCGGCATGGTGTTGGCACAACATGACGCACTCGTCGACTGGAGTCACTGTGCGGGGCTCATATACAGTTTTGAAGTAGGGACGGAGAAGGGTGAATGCGGCGATTTCAATGCCAAATACGGCGGCGTTGAAAACAAGGGCGGTGACGAACGTCGCCGTGGTCGCCGTGCCGGCGCTGGAGACGCTCGACCTAAGAGAAAAGTGAGCATTTCACGGAGAAAATGAAAGCGGGAGCGTACATGATGGTGGAAGTGACAAAAAGAGCGGAGTAGTAGAAAGGGGACGACTTCAAGGGGTGACCGAATTCGATGGCTCGCTTATGTATTAGTACCGATCTCCACAACAGTACCTTTTCTGGAAAACCACCTCGCCGAGGATCTCGCACTCCTCCGAATCCACTCCACATGCACGAGGCTTCATATAAATATTTCGCTCAATAATCCTCCGCTCTGTGTTCATACGATGTTTACTGCACGTCCGACTCTCGAAGAGGACTTTCAGTCAAGTGACTATGACAAGGGCTATGCTTACGCTTGCACGCTGCAGCTGTCAGGGCTAGAATTAATGGAAATACCCATGCTTCTGAGGGCGTAACGACGCGTGTTGTAATATATATAACCCCAGCCTACCTTATCAGCTAGCCTCCCTCCGATCGGTAGACCCCCACTGACAATATGTATCCGACTTGGTATTTGACTCGAGCCATACGGAGAGTTGATCACTCTACAACAACCAGCTCTCGCAAACGAGGCTACTATATACTGATAAATCTTTGCCGGTCCTATGAACCGTCCGAACCGGATTTCACACACTTGTTGTGGCTTGACAGTTGATATGTACGTTATCCCCTATAAGGCACCGGGTCGTAGCCACCACTCCGATTAGGATCCATCCAACTCACGCTCGTAAGTAGCCTATCACACATTGGATGCAGGCCAACTGCTGCGCTGCAGTTTTGCGGGATTCTTCCCCCCCCCCCCCCGAGTACTGAATCCCACATTCACACAACTTCGCGAGACATAAGTTTAACATACAATGTTATGTACTTCATTTGACAACTTCGGGACGGGTCATCGAGTGCCGACAGGCTACCGATCGTGTAATTTACCCTGTGACACGGCTGGGACGTCATAACGTTCTGCATTAGACTTTTTCTGGGTTGCATTTTCCTCGCTCAGTCGCGGAACCGCCCGATTCGCTACGGCGCGCTATGGCCGAGATCCGACGAGCTCTCCTAAGCATGCCTAAACATGTACATAACCGAGGCAATTCCATAACTACGGACGGCGCTGTGTACGCTCGGAAGAAAAGGAGTATGCATTGTATGTACTGGTATAAAGAACATACAATGTGAGGTGCTACTAGGGGATGAGTGTAAACGAGTGGAAGGAGAGAGGGAGCGGGCGAAGCGCGTAGCGCTTTCCGGTCCGGAACGGGAGAGACCTGCTGGGTGGGCATGAGCTGCGTGGGCGGGAGGGACCGCCTCGCAGTGGTAGCTCGCACAGTGGGTGCTCTCGCGCGCTCTGGGGACCCAGTGGGTGAAGCTGCGAGGTGACGAGTCGGTGGAGGACGAGCATGGGTGTGGTGAGGTGGGTGCGACGAAGAGCGAAGGCGAATGGAGTCGCGGACGAGCGACGTGGCGGTACGAAGAAGAAAAGAAGATGCCGCTTACGTTGCTGGTCCGAAGTCCTTGTACTCCGGCCTTACGCGTGCCTTGCTCGGCCGCAGTGCGACACCTTTAATTGGTGTCTGTTTGGCTGCCATCAACGTTTCAACGTTTCAACGTCGATGTCTTCGCCACGGTACAGGAGTCGGGTCACCAGGCTTGTTCGACCATTCAGGGTCGGAGGAACATTTTGAAGCTAAGTTAGGAGATTCCTTTTTTTGCGGCACAGGAGCGGTAGAGTCGAAGCTGAAGTGCCATCATCGAAGCTGTGCGCAGGATGGTGCTCGTTTTGTACAGTCTGCCTGTGCGCTATGCGCGGATGCCAATTGTCACGCGTTGCGATTCATGTCATTGATCCTGCTATTCACGGTCTATCTCAATAGATCTCAAAGGACATGAAAAATCCAAATGGAGAGCAGTAAAGCATCTTGTACCCGATGCCTACGGTACTACGACCGATTGACCGGTGACCGGTGACCTTAGGCAACCGGGAGCTAAAGTTTCTCGTGCGATAAGCTGGACTCATCCGAAGACACTGCCAGTGGTACTACGTCACGTCACTGAGTCGAAGAACTGTTTCAAGATGCTTGAGCGAGTTCGGAAACTCCACAATCACGCCGACGAAGCAAGCATCCCTCGTTGAACGCGAAACGGTAGCATGCGACACTGGAGAAGAACACAGTCCGCTGTCTTTCTGCGCGGCGTTAATGCTGAAAACCTTGCAAAAATAGGTAAAGGGGCGACTGCAGTAGGGTCAATGAAATCAAGCGAGGGGCGTATCATCTTTCGGGACCCACTTAATAATCTGAACAGCAACCCAGGCCGGTTATCCAGGCCTTCAGTCAGAGTAAAAGGTGCTCGTTTCCTTCTCTTTGCGAGAGAGCAGTAAACTGATAGCATATTCATACCAGTTAAACGATTCTTTTTACGAGTACTGTAAAATCGGTTTTCACTGAGTTTGGGCAAAGGGGCGACACAAACCACATTGGCGATGTAATTCTTCCAGCTGAGCAGCTACGTGCCCGAGCAAGGTCCGTTTTCATCAAGTTTGAGCAAGGTGGCGGGACAGGCTACATAGTAAGCGAGGCGATCGTCCTTGAAGCTTGATCGCCAAGCACTGAATTTCTCCCCATCGAGTTATCCCCAGCGATGTACTCGCTGACTCTCCATTTCGTCATCTTTGGTGTCGCTACGAGCAACTAGGGGCGATAGCGGACATCGAAGTGGCAATTGTCATTTCCAGGGAAGTTCTCGACCTACTCCCGGACGGACATCCAGCTTGTGCAACTTTTTTTGAACAATGTTGCAGTTTGTGCCTCAGACTCTCAGATCGGTACAAGCTGCTGGAGGCGTCGACAGATCACGACGAGGCCATTGTTCGTGAGCAACAAGCGCTCGAACCTTCGCTCGCCAGGATACCAAGGACGTTTATCGAAAATTTCCAGTTGTCCTTTCTTTCGGTATGAAAGGCTTAGGACAGTCCTTAACAGGGTGCTTGGACGACGAGTGGTGACACCCACGTCTTTTAGCGTTTTTAGACAATCTTGCTAGTTATCTGTCCAATCGGTAAAAGCGCCTGGTTCAATGACTCAATGAGGCCATCGTCCTCGCTCGACAAGCGCTCGACCTTTGCTTACCAGGGTACCGACATCAGGAAAAGTCTTTGAACAGCCTATCGGTATCATGATAGCTGTGCCATCGTCGAGGTCCGTTACTGTCACAAGCTGCTTGAATGGGTACCATGCAACGTTGTCCAAATAGGTTAAACGATGTAGATGAGTCCCGAGGACGAAGATCGAGTGCTTGTAGCCCCAAGTACAATAGCCTCGTTGAGGTGCGCCATTGGTCCTAACCGCTTGACCCGCCAAGATACGAAACTTGCAACATCATTCGAAGATGTCAAAGATGCGAGTGCCACGTTGCGGGCAAAGATCGATTGCTTCGTTGAGGTTGGACATTGTTCAAGACACTGAGTAATTTGGGTGCCCGGCGGGCAAAGGTCGAGCACCTCGAACATTCATAGGTACAAGCGGCTCGGGGCAATGGCAAACCTCAACGAGGCCATTGTGCTCAGACGGCGGATGCTCGCGTTTCGTCACCAGGAGGCTCGTCACCCTTGTTCGCGCCAAACCATAGATGGGAAGTCCTCTCCTGGTACAGATCAGACCCACCCGATAGACAAAGCGAACCAGTCATCGTCGAGGAGCGTATGCGTGGTCCGTCCACATTCACGCACCTTGAGGGTCCGGACTCCTATGTATCCCGAGTCCCTGAACAGCTGAAGAATAATGAGTGGGTCCACTTCGTTTGCCATAGTGTCCCTAACAGAAAAGAACACATACAATCCGCACTCGTGCTCCACAATGGCCATTTTACGATCGAACACATCATCAGGTGCCAGCTGAAGAAAACACAGTTTACCTACCTGTCTGCATGTCATACGACAGTTGGAGACGAGGAGAGTCCGGATTCATCTGGCGTCAACGATGCATTTCGCAGGGTTTCGATCAATGGTTGGGTGGACGAACGGACGAGTAAGATCACGTCGGTGTTTTACCGGAATATGTTGGATCATCGCGTTTGGTTGGCTGGATTATTACTATGCTGATGTACCGCTTGACTTACTTTATGTACACATTGGTGTTTAAGGTATATCAGTTGTTTGCTTCCCCACCTTTGTTCCGTTTTCAACGACTAGTTCCTTTCGACCAACGTGTAGTCACATCTTGGCACTTGCGGTGCTGATGACATGATCTTGTAGCTATAGATTAGTATGATCCGTTTGTCTTGCGGGTAGGTCTCATCTCGTTACTATCTGAAGTGATGAGTGTCAGGTGCGTGCACTGGTTATCTCTTGAGACGTGCAACATGGTGTGATTCACTAGGAGTTTCAGCCACTTGCAAGTCGTTTTCATCACCAACCCAAACCTTGTGAAGAATCATTCCACACGTATAACGAAACCAAGAGTTTGCACTTCTCGGTTTCGTCGCGTACTCCATTCTTGATGGAAAGAGGTCCTGCTCCACCACCAAGATTGTGATTGCAGAGACAGTGAGATATGAAACGAGCGAAAGAAGTGGCCAACAGTACGGTTCCTTTTTTCGTCCGTCCGTATCAACCTGGAGCATTGACACGCATCAGGACAGATCATCACTAACCATTCGATAAAATATACTTCCTATGAATTCGGTCGTCTGTTGAACTATTCATTCCGAGGATCCGTGTCACTTAGCATGGGTAATGTCGCATCTGTATAGGCAAGGGCCGAGCGACCGTTTCACCCTGTCTCATCTTCGCGGGGTCTGACGTGATTGTTGTATACAATGGCACCATAGTATCTGCATTGGAAGAATGCACAAATGAGATCTGGTTAAGAGACTGACGGCCGGGCAGGGCGACGTATCGATCAGTCCACTGGGATTATCTTCACGCTATGTGGAAAACGCGGTGAGGACATCGCCGAACGCCTGTTTAGACAGATTAAAAAACCAAAACAGTGCTCAAGCAGTTGAGAATGTACAGGATCAACTTCATGGTGGAGCGGCGCTGATGAAACGACTTGCTCCATGGTCCAGAAGATCCAAATCTAGACAATGTGTTGGGTCAAGGCGTGAGATGACATACTAAATGCATACATGACGACCCAAGTACTCACAAGTGGGGGGCCGTACTAAACCAGAATGAAATGTGCGTAACTCAGTGCTTGCACTTAGAAGAGCCTGAGGGGTAATCACCGGTGGTATATCTGAGCCCCCAGCGTGTTCAAATTGTCTTGTAACGCCGCACGGGTATGATCCAGACGGCGAACAGACTCCACGGTGGCACGGAGTACTTAATCTTGTTTGTTTGTTCGTCGTCAAGACGTTAACGCCCCAGGCCGCATCATGCATCATGCATCATGTCCCGAATCCCGATCAGAAGGTAACCCCGTGCCTCCATTTCGCGGCGTTGACGATGCCACTCGATCAACGTATGCTGTTTCCTATCTATGAACACCACCCTTTTGAGAGCTGTAGCTTACTGTGTATTTCAAATGTCGAGTTCTGCGGCTCAGGCGTACAGCGTGCAGACGACTCGGAAGCCTGTCATCGCTCAAGAATGACAATACTCTACTACGTTGCATGAGTACTTATGACCAGCTATTTCGACGACCATGAAATGCCGCGTCGTGATCTTGTCAGCATTGCGTCTATTATGGCTGATTCGTCCGTGGGCAGTAATCAACACGATGTCGTTTGCAATGCTACCGTATTCAAGTTGACGTTGCCGTTTCGCGACCGAGACATGCCACTTGGCTTTACCACCCCTAGTGGCGCAAAATTCAAAGAACCTGGAGACAAACGGAAAAAGACTCAAAGGAGAAAAAGTGAAAGGAAAAAAAAAGTGAAAGAAAAAAATACTCGCTTCCGATGTCGTAAAGCTTGCCAAGCACCTGTAAAGTGCTATAGTGGACTCAGGCTCCTTCCCACCAAGTACTGCTGGTTCGAGGCGACTACTAGGGTAGCGGATATCTCCGAGTGGTATTGATGTCGGCTATCCGAGTAGTCACCTCGAACCCTTCAGCAGTGGTGGGAAGGGGCGTGTAGTGGACGGTGCTTTGGAAGTTCCTCTGGTTATTCGATAGTTAGACACAGAAATTTTCACTTCGAGGATCAGGGCTGCCTACACACAGCATGCGCCGTAGACCTGGTAAAATTTTAGGCGGGAAAGGGTGCTGGCAGCAATGCGTTCAAGTCGGGGATTGGCAAAGAAGTGCCTGGCGAGTGGGAGAACGCCAAGTGTGGCTTCTTAAATTACAGCAACGTTATCCGAGACTTGTAGTAATACTGTAGCCAGCCCGGATCAGCGACCTTCAGAAACCAGGTACGATCCCATGGACACGACCTGAATGTTCCCATGAGATGGTTATAATTGAGAGCCAGGCGGAACATAAACATAGCGCGGCGCCCGAGTACAATTACCATCTGGACCGTGGATGAATGGATTCTCGGGGAACGACGAGGAATATATCGACTCTTGCACAGTTGTAGACGCTATGTATATCTATGAATGCATCGGTGAATATTGTATGGATAGTGAACGCGATCTGAAGCACAATGCAAAGCGCAATGCAAATACTCTGCAGGGATCGAAAGCGGTAGCAAGACAGCGGACCGAGCCGCACACCAAATGGCAGGGCGGGAAAACCTCTGACATCGGTAGAGACGACAACGGAAGAGGGAGGGGATTATGTCCAAGGAATATACTTCTGCCACAGCTCCGCGTGGCGAGTCCGAGAGGAAAAGTGTCTATCAAATCCTTATAACGGGGCAAAAAAAAGGGTATAGTACCGCGTCGCTTTATTTCCCAGCGCACGTTTTGTACAAGACGAGGCCACCCAGAGCGATGGAGTAGCCTTGGATATATCGTTCAGCGATAGGAACACCCCAATCATCAATGAAATCGTACCAAAAATCTGCAGGGGCGCGATAGGCGCACCAAACACAAGCACAGAACCACTGACAAGTAGGATATCCTGATCGCAGTCGCGCCGTCAGAACATTCAACATTCGAATAGTTGAATTAGAGCTAACCTTGAACACGCCAGCGAGTGTCAGTACCAAGCCACTTCCGGCACCCATCAAGAAGACAGCGGCGATGTTGAGCAAAAACGCCACCAGAGCATTCGAGATGAGTACCCCCCAGCCTATTTGGCCAGCGGCGATCGCATAAAACGGTGCCAAGCCCTCTGTGAAAGGAAGGATGAGGAGATTAATGGCGGCGCAGACCGGTGCATAATAGTGTAAAGAGACGAGAGGGTCCATCTTGAGCCCATGCAACAAAATCTCGATCATGACCAGCCGGGATGCCTCGAACTAAATTGGTCTTAGCAACGCTTTACAGGACTGGATCAAAAGGTTTCGGCGACACGTACCGCGACGGCAGCGGCTTGTATGAGGAATCCGGTCAGGTTGAAGTGCAGCTCCCCATGGGAAGCGAGGGCAACACCGGATGAGATCATGCATACGATCAATGCTAGCGTCCGGTTAGGCTCTTTTGTTCGGGAGATCCACGAGATGAGAAGGATAGCCACTGGCGTGAAGGCCTACGAGGTGTACGTTAGCTACGTGTGGTGCATGTGACGCGCGGAAATAAAATGAAGGAACGTGCATCGGTAAGCGAAGTGAGCTATACCTTTAGCATTTGAATGTAAGCAATGCTGAGATAGAGGTACGCTGTGTTGCTAAGGATAAGACTGCCACTGAAGAGCAACCCAATAGGGAGGATAGAGCGGATAAACATGGACTTGGACATAGGAACGTCTTTGACACCGTCGAGCAAATTAGTCGTCCGCTGCAACACTCTTGTACCAATGGCCTGTCTCATGTCACGTCAGACGGGGACAACAAGGCAAGAAGAAGACTGACGGCGAAGGTGAGATGCCAAGTGACGAGGAAAACAGGAAAGCGGAACCCATAGGTATTGTACACGTGATTGTTGTATAGAATGACACTTGAGCTGAGGATAATCCATACAGGGATGATAGCAGAAGCAGGAATTTTCGGTCGCTGTGGCTTGGAGGACGCAGTAGCGGGCGTTGGGAGCGACGCAGAAGACTGGGAGAGTTCGAGGGGTCGTTGCTCAGATTGGGAATTCGAGGAAACAGAATCTTGGTCGTGATCTTTCACTTCCAGCATCGCAAGCGACTCGTGCTTCTCACTTTCACCGGTGACGCGGTTCTTCTCGTCGTGGGCCATCTGGACAAAGAGGGGAGGGTCGGAAAGGCTAAAAGAGGTCAGATTATACGATCTCGGATAGCGAAATGGACACACCGAGAGGGAAGGAAGTGGCGGGTGAGGAGGAGAACGCGAGTGCAAAAAGTAGAGACGCGGGAATCCTAGCTCGACCGAGCTGTCTCGGGGCGTCCTAATGTTATAGTTCCAGAAAAGGAAAATGATTATGCTCTGTAGCTGACTAATCTTGGTAGGAATAACAATAGTAAACATTTGTGTTCCGTAACGGAACTGAGTCTACGCCGATACCCACACACTGGGACAACGTGCCCATGTTGAGTCGCCCATCTGATCCAGCAACTTGTGTTGCATGTGCGTCCCATACTTGCATTGACCGGCATTATGTTTTGAATCGGCTATTCGCGTCCGCCTCCGTAGCACTCAGGTCCTGGAAGGCACAATCATTGAAGTACTGTCCATTAAAAGAGCGATTATCGTTATCACTGATAAGTACGTTTGGAACCAAAGTTCTACTTCCTGCTTAATCCCACAGACCCCTTCAGCATTTGCCAATCTCCAAGATCTCCACACTAATTCCCACCATTATATTATCTTTTGCATCGTGCCCTGCTCCTTAAAAACGACAGCGGCGACAATGCCCGCCGCCTCACATCACTGAATTGGACAGCCACACTGACCACCAGGAAGGGCTGCTTCTGAACCAGCTGGTTCAATGGTGAACCCGGAAACGTTGGTTTGAAGGTGATCTTCCAGTTTGTCGTCCAATCACGACTTGGGGCAGCGATGACACGAGGTTTCCCGATTCCTGTTGACCGGAGACAATACGGTTACAAGTCCGTCGCATCATGTATCGAGGATTTGGAAGATCTGAGTCACCGACAATGTTGATGGTAAGTTACGGTATGGTGCAGTGCACGTCTGGCCGCTGAAGGTCTGCCAACACAAATTGGTAAGTATGACGGAATCTTGAATCAAATAAATGGGCTCACCCCGTCCCGTTTTCCGGGTCGGCCATAAGTAGGCTTAGTTCCCGTACGGCGCGCATCAAGCCGCTGACATCTTCTGCCGTATGTAAACCTGAAATAGGGCCATTCCATTTTCCGTAAGTAAGCCGCTCACTACCTCCATCTCCCCATTCCATTTTCTGCTTCTTTATTTCTCTCCGCTCTCTTCGCTGCATATCAGTTCTGTCACCCGATCCCCTGCATCCGGGCAGGCATTCTTTTGGCAGCGCAGAACCTAGCCTCCAGCTACTTACAGACGTGTCGGTGTACGATTCAGATACCATATTGCCTTCCCTGATGGATCTTGTTTAGACTGGATATTCAAGATTTTCACACTGTTTGTGAGCTCGATAAGACTTCGATCCCTATCCCTTGCTACCTCCTTGAAAGCTTTGCAATCACGTTCCTGACTCGGTCTTAGTGATTGAACAAACTAGAACGACCATCCTCTTCTCTCTCTTCGGTTCAGGGATCACTCCCCTGCCGAGTTCTAAAATGTTGATGCTGCTTTACCCCTTCCTTGTGGTTGAGATTGGGACCAACACCCTCCCCCGAGGCGATATTTATTTTACAGCACACGGCCGAAGTTGGTGGTCAAATTCAGTCAACAACGAGGCAAATTGAATGGAAGTCACCTCATCCGTAACATTTCTCTGAATCATCGAGCACACAGGAATTTCAAACTTTGAGCCTGTGCAAGCTGATGCAGATGGATCAGAAGTCATGTAGAACTCGCGAAACGGTGGGCAGGATCGCACGCCGTATCACAAACCGAGGGCAAAGCGCTGCAGATTGGCATCAGGTCGTTGCTTCTCGGTTCTCAGAAGATCCCAAGATAGGGTGATGTGTGTGGTATCGGGGCTATCTGTCCCGTCCTGTGCGTGATGAGAGCAAGTAAGCTATGATATTCACTTGTTTGCGCTGTGTCGACAAGGCATTCTGCCATGTGGAGACGACCCGCCTCCCATGGGTCCTGACCGAGCCTGAAAAAGGTGTGACTATGATGTGGCTCTGGTCGGCCCGAAGCATATAAAGATCCCGGGCCATGCAGGTCGAAGGGAAGGTGTCAAGAATGGAAATGATGGCGACGTCGAGAGGCGTCGACGTCGGTGTGCATAGTGACAAGCATGACTCGCACAGATGGTAACTAGGGACATCCCCCTTCAACCCGCCCGTCAGAGGGAAGCTGCAGGGATGCCACAGGGCCGAAGTCTCGAATGAGGTCGCCCCAGATACAACTTTCGCTTGGAGATAATTGAAACACGGGCGAGACCGGTGCATATAGGTATACTGTATAAGGACTTTCTGCGCACGTAGGGCGTAACTTGAAGAAAAAGAAACTTCCCTGTTATCAATTAATTGCGGGGGGCTCCTTATTCCCCTTTCCACGAAGAATCTTAGAAGTGCTTGTTTCTTCAGAAAAATATTTCTCCAGTGCGTGATTAGTACGTACTGTGCGGGGCAGTGCTATATAACAGTTAATTCTTGGAACTTCTTCAAAGCTCCTTGAAAAGGGATCCCGCTCCGAACGAGTTGAAGCAGGCTTCACACAAGTGGCAGTGCGGTCGGCTGATTTGCTCGGGCATAGCCACCCAAACTTTCGCTACTTACTTCTACTTCTACTAGGAAGTAGTCCAAAGGCAACTAGCCGCATCTCTGCGACGCACGCACGCGTACGTTCATAATGGACAGCCTTATGACATGGCTATTCCCCTTCGCCTGATCTCGTTCCCCATGTCTCTGATACCTCACTCTCGCTCCCGCCACGTGATGTACTACTTACTGTTCGTGCTTCAAGATGGCAGGGCGATCGTTGTGAGTCATCGTTCTCATTGTATCGCAGGGCGACTTCACCCGGTTTGATGCTGACCTGTCCTTTTGTGAACAGAGAGTGCTCGCTGGATTTGACCAAAAGTCGAATGGTGTGCTGTCCGGGACTCTACCTGGTAGGGCGATATGCCATCTGTGTGGAACCTATTATTCCTATCCGATATTGATCCCTCAGGATGACGATACAGTCATCCACTGATGCCTCGTCTATCGCCAAACACGGGCAGTTGTG
>JBBPOR010000806.1:0-17290 GCA_038091555.1 Leccinum sublutescens
CAGACTCGTCGTTGCCGACAGTCCTGCAGATCCGGGCCGGATGCTAATGCCCAATGCCCATTTTTTCCGACGATTGCGATCGGAAGAGTGCAATCGACGACCATGCGGTCGATCGACCAATGAAAGGGGCTATTGAATATCGTTCTATAAGCCCCGGCGGGCCTGGTCCTGGGCCTATGTGCACACTGCACACTCCGAGTAGATTATGTACCTGTTCTGGTCATTCCTATGGGACTCATCCCGGTCCCGGGCCTAGTGCCGATAGATTTGCTTACTGTACGACTCGGCCGAGAGGGTAGTGTGTGTGCTTCGGACGGCGAATTCAAGAGAACCACATGCTTTTTTTTTCCTGATCTTTGTTCCCTTGTTTTTACGTCTCCGCAGCAGTAACGAGATGTTCAAGAGTATGGTGGCAACTGTTCGTTGATATAGGCATGTACAGCTATGGGTACACATAAATCTAACTTTAAAATAAGGTGAAGGTAAGAAAAAAAAGCCTCTCTGACATGGGACGATCTTCCAGCGTCCGCGGCCAGTTCGCGAATCGCGATAGTATACGCACGAGATGCATGATGCACAAGTGTAAAGCATCGAACGACTCACCTCATGCAGAAATATCATGTTGAAAGGCGGAGAGGGAGAGAAAAGAAAGACAAAAAAGGGGGGGAACTAGGAACCCGTTGCCAACGGGTAGTAAAAACCATTTTCGGAAAAGATGCCCACGGGACGTATGTGCTTCTTCCCTTCAGGGTCAGCCGAAGGACTCCCAAGCTGGGGGCGATACTCAAGTATGTACTGCCTCTCCTCACTAATCTTACGAAAGGTCGGCAGTCGAAGGCAACCATAGCGCGTGGGACGACATTCAGTCGGATATGTCCTTCAGCGGGTGCTGTTCTGGAGGGACGGGTGTCGGACGGTTGTCACCGTCTGGCATCGTGTGGCAGTCCCATGAAAGTTTGTCGACTGAAACATTAAGATCTCCGTCAACGCGCGTACTATCGCATAATCTGCGGAAACATCCCGATCGTGGTTGACACGTAGCAAGCGCCAGCGGATCGCATTCGTACGTCATCGCCGCCATGTCTGTCAATGGAGTCATGCTGGCGCTCAACATTAATGTTCAACGTTCAATTCATTGCGCGGAATGACTTATATCCGAAGCAATGCACCATCGCCCCCGAAGCCCGAAACGAAAGCAGTAATCTGAGAGGCTCATTGCAAAGTAAAACATCGTCGTGGAACGCCGAGTCGCGGGTTTTAGCGATTCAAAGGACGAGATGGAAAACAGTTCAAACGCACTGAATAGGGAAGTTCGTCTTTAAATTCATTTGATAACCTTTGTCGTTGGCCGCTTCTCAGCCAAATCTGGTGACGGTATCTGTTTGGAGACTTACTACCTCCCATAAGTTCTCGTCAGACAGTGAGAGGGATGTCGAACCAAAAAGGTTAACGACAGTACCTGTGCCATCGCTAACGAGAAGGTAAAAAATCACGCACACATACCAATCTGTTGATGTTACTTTCTCGCATGGTCTAGAATCTCAAAAACTTACTGGCCTCTCAAGTACGTGGTGAGACTATTCCGTAAAAGGTTGCACGTTATTGTTCAAGTTTCCAGTGTCCACGAGTGCCTGGTGGCGCACACCCAATCTTAAAGCGCAGCAGACAAACCCTGTGGCGCGCATACTCTTTTTTCATTGTGTGTTGGCCCCTGTTTCGCAGAACCGGGTTCTTCTTGCCTGAAATAAAGGTTCGGGGAATTGGAGGGTAACCGGTCGCGTGTGGCCAGCGATGCCACTCGATGCTTTTGAGGACGAAACACGAGGCTACTACGGCGCTGATGGGCGCGACGTTGAAAATAATTCCCACAGAGATGGGATACACCGTGGGTCAATATTTCAATCCCGATAGAGGCAATCGGGCACCAAATCAACGGAGGTGTGTGTTCGGTGATGCGACCATGATGGTCGGCTTCCCATGGCCCATCAGGACGCCAGCAAATCATTCAGTCAGGGGCCAGCCTAATCTGCGGGAAGCGTTGCCTTGAAGATAAGTTTTTCCAAGCAAAAAAATGACAGCGGATCAAGAACACACCGGATTCTAGTAAGTAACGATTCAGTAAGAGAGACAAACAAAAGAGAGAATAACAATGTACATCACTGTATACGTGATCAACACATCGAAACAGGTATCTGAGGGAAAGTTATCCCGCATCTCGATTCTGATTCTCGAAACACTGCAACGCTTACCGGGTACGATCATTATTAGCTCAACGGGTTTCGAAATTAGATCACAGGCGATGACTTCATGAATAGCTCACCCGAACCAGGAACGCGTTTCAGAGTCTGACGTCGTCTGCCTTTGCGTGGTCATTCATTCCAGCTCAAGCGCGAATGAATTGAATGCAAAGATTTCTCGGCGGAGAAGAAGAAAAGTCAGCGACCCCTCCGACAAATCGAGGACAGGCACAGCCACAGTTGCAGTGCCACAAAGGTCTACCCTGAGCGCGCGCCTGAGAGCGCGTCGAGTTCCTCACTGGCACGACCGGTGGGCGCGTTCAACTTACGTTCTTTCGATCTCGATCAATGTCTAACTAATGAATTATGTAGACAGCTTACTCACCGTTGCTCACCGTCAAGCCCGAGACGACACGATAACGTTGAGTTGGAGCGACGCTCGGCCCACTCCGAGGCCTTCACAGTCCTCTTCCCGTCACCGGTCCCGAGTCACCAGCAGACCCTTTTCGTTGCAAAAATCGTCATCGACGGGTGCCTGATCATCCCCGTCGTGTTTCAGGAGTCAGGTCTACACGACGCAGGACGAGCGCTCAGCACCATGACGGTCGGTCGTGCGCCACACGCCCCCTCCATCGCCCGTCGCGTGGACTAATAACGTATTGGCAGGACCTCACGTATTGCTACCTGCACATGACCGAGCACGACCTCAAGGTCCTCGACACGATCGACAGTCTTGAATACATATCTGGCGAGATGTCCGATGACGGTGCGTCTTCGTTCATCAAGTTTTCTCCCCCACTAACCAACCTTTGTCAATAGACCTTGACGTCCCCGCGCACATGATACCGCCGAACCCAGACGACTCTGACAGTACGTCTCTCCCTCTCAATTTTTCCACCGTTTTACGTGCTGGGCGCTAGGTACGCTTTCCCAAGAGTTGACAGACGGACACCAGTCTTGCCTTCACAGGTCCACCCTTCCTATCCGTACGGCAATCCCACAAACATAAAACATCCGGCTGCTAGACCGCGACCGCCATACGATCCCACATCCCGAGCCTTGTTCGAAGACATGGGTTACGGGGGCGGCGCCGCGAACGGTGCCTTACGCTGGAAGGACCTCGCTCTCGAACAGCTCCTTCCTGTCGACGACGAGAAGGAAGAGATGAGGCGCGCAGCGGAAGCTAGGAAGATGGCCAACGTGGCAACTGCTCAGGTTCACCACCCTCCGCCACAACCACTGCCACCGCCACCAGATGCAGCCGATCAGACAATAGAGGAAGAGGGGGAAGAGGAAGAAGAGAATAGCACTGACCACGATGAAAACGAGGTCGATGGCAGCGAAGACGAGGGAGCCAACAATACTGGCGACGATGACGATATGTAGGATACAGGCTTGACTTTATCTATCACTACCCACCATCGCTACGAGAGCGTCTCCCGCATCTCCAAATATCAAGTCTTTGGTGTCCACTCCCTGTTCGATCACCCAGTCGTACGCTTCCAAAAGACGCGTGTCTGTCAGAGGAACGAAATGGTCCGCTAGAAGTCGGATTATAGTGCTGACGCGCGCAATGGCAATTCGCGTAGCAACGTCGATATCCTTGTGGGAGAAAGTGGATGAACGGCAATCACCGTCGAGCATGGAGAAACCTTGCTCACATCGTTTTGGTTGGAGTAAACAGCTGCTGCGTCGAAGCCTTCTTCCCCTTGATCACTATCCTGTACGTGCTTGCTGACCCATATGTAGCCGTTCAACCCCAGAATCATATCAACCCCACAGGGCAGTGAAATGAAATGCGATTTCAGTCGACGAATTAGGGCGGGTGGGACCATGACCAGCTGCCCGTTCCGCAGCTAGGAGTAAATCGTGAGTAATCGAGCAGGTAGACCGGTCAAGTCATCTGCGGAACCCTAGAATCCCTTACCTTGCCATATTTGAGCGAACGCGTGTGGAGCGACATTGCGCCGTCTGAGAAAAACGCCTGGACTTCTGCGACGAGGAGATCCCCTTCCTCAAAAAAGGTTCGCATCTGGAGCTCGTCGCTTTCCAATTTCCTCCTCTGGGGTTTCCAATAAGACAACGTAATGGGACACGCAGAAAAGGCGAGGCATAGTAAAGAAGAAGACGACTTGCCTGCACACCACCGGGTAGGTTGACGGACGAGAGCATTAGGATAGCCTCCTGCCGCCCATTGGCGTCCACTTTCCATCGCCGCGGTTGGACCTGTCCGTTTCCAGATTTGCCCCCCAAAAATTGAGAAAAAATTGGAATTTAAAAAAGAACGATCCATGATTAATTGAACTCTCTCAAGATCCGGCCAGCGTGATGCGGACCTCGTTAATACGTCCCACTACGAGATCGCCGACTTCTGGATTGTACCTTGAGTCATTCAATGAGATAGGGGATGTAGTTTTTTTAAACGCCGTGCGCGTGACCTGTGTTAAGAATGGAGAAAAATGTGCTCACCGTGTGCGAACCGCGCGGACGCTAACCAATTTATTGACTCGTTCCACTGTGCCGGCGACGGAGGCGATGACTTGTTCCTTGTCTACGTACGTACCGTGACCCCTGAATCGGCAACCAACCAATCCCGCACCATACGAATCAAATCAAGTCCCCTTCGCTTCAGCGCATGTCGCCTTATTACAACGATATGTTGGGCTCACCGCATCGAGTCATGGGCGGATGTGATTGTCTCGCCCGGGTAGGTTAGCTTGTGCGCAGCCTCAGCTGCGGAGTCCATGTGAAGATCGTCGTCGAGGTCCATGAGATCAGCCACGTTCGGATGGTGGCGCGTACTAGCCGCAGCGCCATACTCGCGATCGGAGGGGGATTGCGAAAAGGACACAAAGGAGAGCATAACGCAAAATCGGGAGCGCGCGCGCACGTTCTAATGAATGCTTTGTCAGTGAAAAGTGACTAGAAAACAAGGTTTCCGGTCAACGTTCAAGGTGCGTAGACTACACGGTTATTAGCGTGTTGATTTACATAAGCGATTGGAAGCCCTTCAGACTCGTTGGCACAGCCTGCCACTGGCTTGAACAAGATATCTTGACAGATGGCTCGGAACATACATGTAACGTTCTCTCTCGTGGAAAATGACTGTGATCTCACGGAATCCCTGGCTCCCAGCATAAAAACAGAACTGCGTATTTCCCACTGACACGTTCGTGTTAATCCCTGACATGAAATGATCGCCGCTTCGAACCCGTTGCCAACAAGGCAGGGTCTTTATCAGACAGGACGGATAAGAACAAAACTAGGTGCAAAATGACACCATCTCTATTGACTTAAGGATCTAGTAGACTATGGAAAACATTATTACTATGTGGATGGACAGGAAGGAAGGAGAGGGATAGGGACAGGCTACATTGAATAGACAGCAGGATAGATAGATAAATACTGTAAAAGCCCCAGGCTTCACTGTAACAATAAAAAGGTCAGGGTGGAGGTAGAGCAAAGACGAGAGTGCTCTCACAGGTTAAGTTTAATTACATAAAGATACGAACGCATTATACGTTTACTTATAAGCAAGAAAATAGGCAGACAAGGCCGGTAAATCGTTTGATCCAGCATCGGAGTAGCCCTGCCTTCTGGATCCATTGAACTTGAGGACGACGACGGTTCCACACCAGTGCTTGGCCGCAGCCCCAGAGGTAATATGGTAGATGGCGCGGTTGACAGGGGCGCCACGATTCAACGCGGAGGGAGAGTACCACAAGTGGAGCGGGAACCTGAGTGGCTCTCCATTCAGTCCCTGAGTGAGGACGATGCTCTCCATATGCCCGTCGGGGAAGTGAGTGTTGACGAGTGGCTGAGGGCAGATTCCTTGCGAAGGAACCTGTGACGGGCGGCATTTAACCGTGATGATCTTTGGGCGCTCTGCGCAGCGGTCATAACGGCATAAGTACATGTGCAACGACGCGTCAGGGTAGCAACGGACCTTCTTCAGGGGAAAAGATAATGGCTGAGGCCATGATTAACTGCTGCTCGGCAGGTGGCGGGGTAGCAATGATGTTGTAATTTTGCGCGAGGGCCGAGGGGACACACTCCCTACGATGGCGTGGCCAGTCCTGAAAAAAGTGGTGCACATCGCGTGAGCTTAAGATGGTCGTGTGACATCCCAAAGAAGCTCACGCTACTGAGGTGCTCTGGGGTGCAGTACCAAGTGTTTTGGCACCGACTGCACCACATAGACGTCGGCTTGCAGCAAACCGTGCAGGGGTGGTTGATCATGGAGACAGAGTTCATGTTTGGTGGTGGCGGAGAGGAGAGAAGATGTATTTGAGGAGGACTGGAGGAATGTTGGAACTGAAGGTCAGACCGGACGGTTTATATATTTCTCGACAAAGAGCAAACGCCGCTCGACCCTTGAACAGGAACATGTCGCGAAGCGTCTTGAGGGTGAGAATAAAAAAAGGGCTTTACCCTTCGGAATTATTCATAAAGTTTGGAAAGCCGAGATCTCGATGGGCCTGAGGCAGTGTAAGCCCAACCAGGCACATTGGTCTCCCAACTCATCCTGACAGCCTGAGCTTGTAACAGCAGGTGACGGGGAAGTGAAAAGTGAGCGTACGTGAATGAGTTTCCGACGGAAACGACGCGTGAAAGACGACCTGAAGGGCCATAGTGAAGTGTTGGAGTGCACGATCGGCGGGAAACCTAGACGATCTGGTTAAGTAATAATCGAAACATTTACTAGTCAACCTAATGAATGACATGCATTGTCACTCGTTTCAAGGAGCATCGTGAGATTAAATTTTAAAAGGGCCGGCGAAACAATGCCAGCCAGAGGTATAATATGAGCTTGGTTGGAGGGTTGTTGATTCCAAATGAACACTGCGTTGTCCGATGCGCTCGCTCAGCTCTGTTGGGCGGGCACAGTGTCGTCTTGCCCCGGGAAGCCTGCACACGGGGATGAGCAGTTCCCGATCGGACACCTTGACGACAATTGAATGGCGATGGATTTGCTAGCGTAGCCTAGCGATTCAGTTGACGACGACAGTGTCAACTTGAGTCACTCCGAGAAATTTCCAATTTCAGTCTACCTCCGGTTACTGTTTCGGCCCGCTCCGGCAGTACGCGTCGTCACGTCTGTCACGCTAACACTTTCAATCATCGCCACCATGTCTGACGATGAGATGAACATAGATGAGGGTATGTTTCTACATTTTCGTAGTTGCTGTGCGTCTCTCGATCCCCCTTTTCCAGTTGCCAACGCAGGCACCGTGAGACGCAGAGGGAGAGGCTTCCACGCCACGCCAGGCAAGTCGCTACCTCCGCCAAACTCACCAGGTTGACCACATGCTTTTTTTTCTCGCCGCGCCAGGTGGAAACGACGGAACCGTGACTACAGACGCCACATACGACAGAGTCGAATCCTCCCATGTCAAGGACCTGGACACCCGTGCTGCACGCTGTACGTCTCCTCCGTTCCGCCGCCATATGGCTATTGGGCGCTCTCCCGCCGCGTCAAACTGATCTCCACACAGCTGTAGAGGGGTGGATCGTCCTGGTCACCAACGTTCACGAAGAGGCAACTGAGGAAGATGTCACAGACAAGTTTGCCGAATTCGGTGAAATTAAAAACCTCCACCTCAACCTGGATCGCCGGACTGGATACGTCAAGGTGCGTCATAAAGTCCATAGAAGACGTGGCACCGTCCACTGATCTAGATAACCTCAGGGTTATGCTCTGGTCGAATACGAGACAATGGCAGAAGCACAGTCGGCCATTGATGGCGCGTCGGGAACGCCATTGCTGGAACAGGCCATACAGTGCGACTACGGGTTCGTGCGGCCACCACCTTCGGGGCCAAAGAAGGGCAGAGGAAGAGAGGCGCGCGGACGAAGTGCAAGTCCGTCCCGAAGATAAGGAGAGTACTATAGATGTACCCTCTTTTTTTTTTCTTTTTCTTTTCGTAGCGTGCGTTTTCGCCGCTCGTTATCAAAACATGTACCGTTGCTGGTGTTTCACGAAACGACGGCCTTTCTCTGCTTGACTACGATTTTCAAGTTCATTGCATTCCAGTAGACATTCATTCCCGGCCACAACGGCTACTACGTTGTTTCCAGGAAGCCTGCATAATTAAGAAAAGTACCGGTTGATTCGGAGGTACCGTGACAGTGGATTGGACTACATTCCAGCGCTCTATGACGATATACAAAGGGGACTGATGACCGGCGCGGTGGGGGGGTGTTTATAGGGGGTTGTTGAACACAGCTTTCTCACGATCACCGCCTGGGTGCCACTGACGCGCCATTGTTTGGATTGCAAAAAACCGTGTCTGTGCAGAGTTTCGAACGTTCCAAACCCGCGACGCGCCAGAGAACAGCCAGGGAACAACACAATGCCGTGCGCCATCGAAGTCACTTCCGAAAGCGAAACCGAGCAAATTCGTGCTGGCTCAACAAAGAAAACGTACGCCTCGAAGAAACGACGGGCCACGTCTGCGTCCGAGTCTGACGTGCAGGAGGTCGAGAAGGAGGTGATCGAGGAGCCTGAGGAGACCGCTGCGGAGGGCGACGACGACGACGACGATGAGCCGGAGGAGGAGTATGAGATCGAGAAAATTCTCGACGCCAAGAAAGGCCACTTTCACGCAGTGAGTCGCGCGTCGTTTATTTCTTGGCCGGGATCACAGACGCAAAAGCGCGTACGCGTGGACGTAGGGCCGGACTGGGTATTTCGTCAAGTGGAAGGGCTACGGACCCGAGCACAACAGCTGGGTAGACGAGAATGACGCAGGGTAAGTTCGTCCGACTCGTCGACAAGTACCAGATAGTTGATGCCTTTTTCAGCAACGCAAAGCTGCTCATCGAAGCCTATTGGGCGACCAAAAAGAAGGCTGGTCCCCGCAAGTCAGAGCCAGTCAAACTCAAGCCTAAACTTGTCGAGAAAATCGGGAGGAAGTCCCTTGCTGACCTGGAATCGTCTGCAGAGCCGGAGATTATTACAAAGAAGCGCGGTAGGCCGAAGAAACAGGATATGTCGCCGGACAGACCAGATGCTCGCGACGCAGACGAGGACGAGGAGAGGGCAAAGAAAAAGCCTCGAAAGAGCAATGGCCTCGACCGCAAAACCAAGCAGCAGGGTCAATCTGAGGAGGAGACGATCGGGAACATGAAGAAACATATGAAGGTCCCGTCATGGGAGGACCTGATTGACACGGTTGACACGGTTGAGCGCGTAGATGATGAACTCTTTGTGTTTTTCACCTTGTGCGTTGTCGATCCTCCATGTCTTTTATTTATGCTCATAGCTGTCGTAGGACGGACACGAAACGCGTGCGCGAGAACTCGCGTCTCTGCGCTGAAAAGTTTCCCCAAAAGGTGCGTGTCAGGTTGTATGCGTTGGAATATACTGTTTACGTTGTCGATCCAGCTCATCATGTTCTACGAGTCTAATTTACGATGGAAAATTGAAGAGTCGGAGATGCCAGCGGTCGAACAGTGATGGACATGATTCCCCTCCATGATGTCTCCGGATCCATGCCCATTGAATATTCCATTTCTGACCCTGGTCGCTACTACTCTAACTATTCATTTGTATCTTTTTGAAATACGTTATACAGCATTGTTTGGATCGACGTTTGATCCCACTGTGCGACAGGTTCCATTCATTTCCAAGGCTGTCAATCTAGGCGAGTCAAAAAGCGACCAGGGGCTTCGTTTCCAGGACGTATTATTATGTAGACGAGAGAAGGCGGGACGCCGGAAGCAAAACTGACTGGCCCGCCAGACTGTCGGAATGACAAGTAAGTAGTGAGTGAACTCTTTTTCAAGAAAAAGTTTGGTGCGTAACCTCAGTCGCCTATATATGCCCGCGCTTCGTAAAGCGTCCTGAGTCAGTTTTTTCTAACCCGGATCAACTTTTGACACGAGAGAGAGAGAGAGAGCTAAATGCCATGCACACGCGTAGCGCCACACGACGGAGGTAATCTGGTGCCTTGACCCCCGTCCACACACGGCTTATTGAAGAACACGGAACGGATGCCATCATCACATGCCATCATCCGTATGCGGCCGCCGTATCCTCGTTCCAACTCCTTTCCAATCACTGAGGGCCCCAGTGGGCCACTGTGGGCCATACATAGTTCTTCCATTCTAACCAAGGTACTATCTATCAAACTGTAAGTTCATCGCGTCGTAGTACATTGTATTGTAAAACGTAAAACATATCCATAGTATCATGTCGAACGTGCGACGTTGAGGGTCACCCCCACAATAATAATATTGAATGTGATGTCGGACAAGTTGGGAATCACTGCCTCGCTTATTACTATTGTAGCCAGCGGCCCGCCGGCGTTCCGGTCGGTTCCGAATCATGTGAGCCTTTGTGTGTGTACGGGAACGGACGGCATCACGGTTGCAATTGACATACGGGAGTAGGATTCTGCCATACAGCCAATGTTGCTTCCGTGTATTGCAGCCTCACTTCAATGACACTTTCTGCACACGCATGTCGGTCCCGGTGAAAAAGGCATGCACCAGAAGAAAAAAAAAAAAAAGGTTGGTTGCAAAGTCTGAACCTGAAAGTGAAACACACGTGTGCGAAAGTAGTGGCGCGGGGGCAGAAACCCCGGGGGTCCAGACTCGGGAAGCCTTTCGACGTCAACGTTTGATCGGAGCTCGCAATCTCAGAGGGTGGGGAGGGGGATGGGGGCGATGCATTACGAGCCTACAACGCCGCCACGCAGGGTCCTAGGAGAAAAAAAAGGGGTGACGATCCGGTAATAAGTTCACCGTCAATTGCATGGATGCCATGCTGATGCCACGAGAGCCATGCATGGGCAACACCCTGACTCAAACCCTACTAGGGCTAGAAATGCTGGGCCCTACCTTGGACAAACCAAATGCGTGCCATTCGCTGTTGTGTCCGTCAGGAGGTTCAGGAACCCTGCCGTCAATCAGCGCTTCAGCCCACACTGGCGGATTCAATACAATCAATAGGCGATAAAAATCATACTGCATAATCCATATCCAAATCAAATATCGCTGACAACATAGCAAACTGGACCCATAGTATGGCGTCGTCTCCTTGAATCAAAGTTCAGTGTGGTAGATCTCTGCGCCCCCTTCCACTTCTTGAGCGAGGCGCGATACTGCTTCCTCTGGGTCAATGTTTGACCCTCTCCCCAAACGGTCTGCATCGCCCAATGGTTGGACTTTGCCGAGCGCCTCCAGCACTTCCTGCTGGCTCCGTCCGATGACGATAGGGGGAATGAAGCCCCGGTCTTCTGCCTTTCCATCACCATTGTGGGGAATAGGTAGGATGGAAACTTCTGGTTCCGGCTCCCCATCCGGCTTGACAACAGACCCTTTCTCTTCCTCCTTTTGTGCGACGCCATTGCCCTGGCTATTGAATGCGCGCTCGCCATCCCTCTTGATCCGACGTAGACGTGTTTCAAACCCAATCAACACGTCCTGAACTTCGGACTCGAGATCCTCGAGTATGGGGCTCATCGGATTCGATGGCGTGATACTAGGGTTCGTACCGTTTTGAATTGAGGCCGCCTCCTGACCGTACTGCTCGCTAACTACGGAAAGGCACCGTATCAGCCCCCTTTACATTGTTTCAAACTCTGAAATTGATCCACTTACCCCCAACCAGAGCATGGTATCGTTGCCAGTCGTTGAACGTCACATCTTCGAGCCAGGCATAATCGAGACCCAAATCCAATTGGCCTTTCTCCGCGATTTCGCGCACCTCCGCAGCGGCTGTGGCGACCTAAAGCATTTTCAGCGGCCATCAGAGATCCCTTTGTTTCACGTAGCTGTACGAACCTCTTGGAGTTCCTTCTCTAGTACGATCCCATACCAGGCATTGACGACCCCTTGGGTGGTCAACAAACGTTCGTTGAACTTGTCGTTCACCCGATCGACGACGCGATCCCAGAGCGCCAGCTTCTCATCAGGCTTCCTAGCTTCCCCCTTGAGATTCTTGAGATAAATCTCGGCGCCCTTTATATATTTCTCCGCTTCGCTGACGAGCTCCTCGATCGAGCTCCGGATCTCGACGGACGACGCCAACTCGGCAGCAGCAGCTGCGCGCAGATCAGCCAGGCGGTTCTGAAGCTGGGAAGTGCTGCGCTCCATCTGCACATGGAGGTCTGTCTCCCACTTGGCCTGGCGAGCTTCGATGTCGGCACGTTTCCGTGCAGTTTCCTCTGCCTTGAGACGTAGGCGCTCAGCCTTCTCTTCCTCTGTCTCCGAGGGGGGACTTAGAGGGACGGGACTCCCTGGATTTGCTACTGGTTCATCAAGTCCCAATTCGGCATAGAACGCATCAAAGTCGATTTCGTCATCGCCGCGTGAGCTATTGGGAGGGATCGTCGCGGAAGCAACGGGGACAGGGATTTTGGACGGTGTTGCCGACACCGGGGATTCGGTCGGCTCGTCAGCAATATCTGGTGGAGGTTGCGACGAAAAGGTGGGTGTCGGTGCTACGGAGGCCGAGGGTGGGATTTTGCCGATCCCAGAGACACTGAGGGGCTCGACTTTATCAGCGGACTCTGCGAACACGTATTCAGCCACCGGAGAAGGTTCGACATTCGGGATCGTATCAGCCAAGGACATGGTTCCGGAACTCGGCTCCGGGGATCCGGATCGTGGTACGACTTCGGTCGTCTCGCTAGTGATAAACGAGGACGGCGTGTATGTGACGTCGGTCTCCTTTGGTGTGTGAACGTCATCGAAGGCGAAGGTGGGGGAATACGTGGACGAGAGAGTGGTTTCGTACCCGATCGACTCCATGATCGTGAATAGGGTGTCGGATGACAGGGACTCGTGCTCGAGTGTGATTTCGTCGACAACCTGGCTCCCCCTGCTGAGCTCCTTGACCTTTTCCCATATCTTAGCGACATGAGGGTCGACAAACTTTTGACGTTGCACTCGGAGGAAAAGCGCGAACTGTTGGAGCTGATAACCCGCTTTCTTCACCAGCGGGACGGCATAAGGCTTAGCCGTGTAATACGCGTCTTTTGTCTTTGATGCCGCTAGGAGGACATAGGGTTCCGCTTGGTATTGCCACAGCTGAAGTTTGTAAATCGCAGCCTGAACGCGTGGCTCAAGCTGTTCGTATCGTCGGGCAAGTCGTTCGCGAAAAGGTTTCAGCCTAGATTGGGCAAGCTGGATTCGGGGCTCGATGTGTTTGTCCCATCGGGACACAAGATGCTTATTCCACTGTGGAACGATGTGATTGTTCCATTGGGGAAGAACGTGGAGATTCCACTGTTGCTGAGTGCGGAGGAGGATCGGAGTGGTTATTTCGACAACGCGATGGACGTAAGGTTTGGCACGTTCTATGTGAGGGGCAACTGAGGGGTGGGCGAGCGCGGCTTGAATAGGAGGCATGATGTAGGGGTCAAGTACGATGCGTTTGTACTCGGATAAGCCGCGACATATCGGGGACTGGAGGTGGACATCCTGGGGACACACGGAGAATGTGTAGATGGTGAACGCGAGGAGGAGCAGTTTGGTAAGGAAGTCGAAAAAGGATTGGAAATTTGATTTTTGGTGCTTGTTCTGGTAGCGGTCAGCGATGACGTCGCGGATAAAGGATGAAGATAACAAACTTTGGCGTGTCTCCTGGACTTTTTGGACTTCTTTCCCGGGTTGTCGTCCTTGCAAAGACGATGGTAAGCACAAACTGTCCGCGGTATAGACACGGGGGTTACCCGAAAGAGACTCACAAGACCGTTTGTATGATCTCTGCCGTTAGAGGTGCCTGCAAGAGATGCTGCCATGTTGGGGATACTTGAAACGGCGGGTGCATTCTTCGAGTCGCGTGGTACTCTGTGAGAGGAGGGATTGCGCACCAACGGTGTTGGTGGCACGACTGGTGTTCTTCGAGTGACGACCATTAATGTGATTATGTTCAGACGGGCAACGCCGCTTCGTCGATTAGTGGAGCGTTCGTGTTTGGGCGCTCGTAAGTAAGTAGTACAAGTTGTCTATTATGTAATCGGACTTACTCTTCTCATGCAGCACGTCAAAGTAACGTACGCGCACAAAAGGAGGCGCATACAGAGACCTTTCTCGTCGCCGTTGGAGGTTCTTCCACTCGAAGCGGGCGATCTCAGTCGTACTCAGATGGCCCGGCGTATGCTTAAACGGTCGCGTCGTGTTGCCCTTGTCGAGCAGGTGGAGGATAAGAACATCAAAGAACACCTCGCGAAGAGGATCAAGCACACCCAAGACAGCGCGTCCTTTCAAACACCGTTCTCTTCGCCATTCGAACACGAGTCCGTTATCAGAAGACCACTCATGCCAGAGCCATTGTCCCCAGTTCCCGTGTTCAAACGCCTTGGTACTCGCACCGGTTCCAGAAACCTCAAGGAAAACAATGTCCATCCTCAAGTCCTCGCGTCACCGTTTTCTAGCCGTCCGAATTCAGCTGCTTCATCTCCCAGGGGACGATCTTCCCGTCGAGCTTCGCGTAGACCTCTCCATGCAAAATCACGTGCTGTTTCTGCAATCTGCAAAGATAACGTCAGGCCAGTTTCACGCAAGGACTATATGCGCTCTAGATCTGCACAGGATGCTACCCTGGAAGACACCATGGACGATTGTGAAGATCCGTCCCCAGGCAGTATCATTCACAGCAATGCCTTGTTTTATGTTGATAAGCCTCTGTCGTACTCAACCCCAGCCAAACACCGACCGCGAAAGCTCAAGGAACTACATGGACACCACGATGATTTCTTTGGCTCCTTTTCGCGCAATGGTTCCACAGAGGATAGCACTTTTAGGGTATCTGTAGGGGAAAACCGACTCAGCCTTCCTGGAACCAGTCCTGCACAGGGGGCAAATCTCATCATTCGTGCGGGCAGGAATTTTGGCGTATCAACTCCAACTTCCTCCCCCAGGGAAATCAGTTGTCCTCCAAGCCCTGCATTGGACTTGGCGCTAGAGCTGGGCTCAATGAGCATCTGTGGTATGTTCCATCCCAGACTCGGACATACTCAATGATCGTCTCGGATTGCTTTTGCTTGATTCCTTATTCGCGCGCAGCATGTCAGCTTGTGAATGTTGACTGTATGCGGTATAGGTGATCCGGGAACGCACTCGGACCAAGAAGCACATCATCCTTCAGCCTCTATGCTTCGAGCCCGCTCGCACGACGCCTCCGCTCTTACCCAGTCTACAACAAAGAAGGCAGTCGTACGAAAGCCTGCTCGGGACCGCGCAGGTACCATTCGTGCATCCGATTTCATCAAGCTCGGTGTGTCCTCGTCTAGCGTTGCCCCTGGATTGGCCGCGTCATCTCGTTCCAACGTGCGACGGACACGTTCTGGTACAGTCGTTGGCCCAGACTCGAAACTGGCGACAAACAAGACCGTGCTACTATCCAAAGGTACCCTAGCCTCTGGGCTTGCGGCTGTTCAATCCGGATCCGAGTCCGAGTCCGAGTCCGACGACGAGTTGTTGTTAAAAGCTGCCTGGATCGAGGATCTGGAATACCTTGGCCTTGTGGTGCCCCAGAGCAAATTGGAGAGCGGGATCGACGAGCTGAACTTGGGCATGGGCGGTTCGCGGCGTGGCTTGAAGTCTGCCAGTGCTCCTCCACGTCGATTGGGGCCAAGGAGGCGGTAAGTCGGCAAGGACGATTGCGTGTATCGTTATCGTTTTCTTTTTCTTTCTTGTTCTGGCTTCCGCTCTCGCTGATGGACGATCGTGTGTTGTTTTCGATTGTATTGCTGTCATTCGTTTTCTTGGAGGATGGACGATCCTGTACGTGCTCGCATTTCTGATCGGTGTCTTTTTTGTTGCCTTAGCTCGTCGAAATGGGGCTCGTTTGTTCGCTGTATCAATCGCTTTCTGTCGTGTTCGTATGTATGCTTTCCAGATCCGCTGTGCACGTAGCAATTCCACCGTTTTCATCTTCATGATTGAAAATGAAAATGATGAAATGGCTAGGGGGCAGGGCTACTATTGTTGAGATTAGTATCGAATGACAAACACACGAAAGGATATGACGGATGCGACAGGACTACTGAGCGGCATAGAAGAGAACGACGAAAGATATTCATCTGCACCGTCAATGCGTACGGATGACTTCCGCGTCCATATAGACGGAGATCACCGATCAGATCGATCATCCTCAACCGTAAACAGTACTCGGTCACATGATAATAATAGAATTTCGTCGAAATTTACATGTAAATTTACCCCCCTAGTACCTTCACACATTTTCATGCTACTACGTCACGATGAATTTCATACTTCCATCCAGTCAACTGTTGTTTCGGCTCGACCACGAGAATAAGTGTAAGGACGTTGAAACTTGATTCAAAGCAAAATTCTAGGCTCTAACCATGCATAGGAGGGAACATCCGTTATGGGAGTGCAAGCAGTCACTGGCACGGCCTTTTCGGATTGAATGCGGATACAACGCGTGTATGTTCTTGTTTCTAGTGCCCCCCCGCCCATACAGAACAGACATCCCAACGATTTCTTCTAGGTCAACCTTTAGTGAGACGAGATGAAATCAGAAGGTACTGATTCTCTTCTGTCTGCGAGAACAGCACTAGTACTGATATTACATCCGTGTCAGCCGAAAAGCAGTTGTCTCCTTCAAGTTGTTGCACCAAGCATGAGGAAGCTCAGGATATGACGGAGTCTGTTGGGGAGGCGGATGTTTCAGCCGACGAGATGCTTTCACGAGCAGAGTCTGCGTTCGCGAAGTTTCAGAAAGGGGACGGGACGAACCACATCAGCGAGGCAGTCGTCCTTGATCGCCAAGCACTGGATCATTGCCCACCTGGTCACCACAAGCGATGGGGCTCACTGAATCAGCTTGCCATTCATCTCCTGCATCGTTACAACTCTCTGGGTACAATAACGGACATCGAGGAAGCAACTGTCTGTTCCAGACAAGCACTAGAGCTTTGCCCAGAAGGACATCCGCTTCGTTCAACGTCTTTGTACAATATCGCAGTCAATCTCTCTGGTCGTTACGCCCGGCTTGGACATATGACGGACCTCAATGAGGCCATCATCCTCGGGAGACAGGCCCTTGAACTGCGCCCGTCAGGGCAGCCGCTTTG
>JBBPOR010000807.1:0-17270 GCA_038091555.1 Leccinum sublutescens
CTCCAGTCGCAAGTTAACTCACAACGGAGAGTTCCCCGTTAATTACATCGTTATGGCATCCATGTTTCTCATCCATCCGGCCCCGTTACAGTCATATACAGGGGGGACGACCTGACGACAGCAGTGTGTTACTCCAAGTTACCATTGCTCAAGCCATCTGATACCAAATCGATCATTGCTCGACACACTTTTTTTTTCCCTCAAGATTTTGTGAACCGCCCTGAGGGCGGTTACACGTTCAACTAGGTTTCGTAGTAGCGCCTCAACCCTCGCCGACGGCTAGTTCATTTATCCTAAATCGGTGGCTGTCCCCGAGCACACCCAATATCGTGTAACCCGATTTTGAAGGGCGCGTTCCGGGTCAAACGACCCGCCTTCTGACGACCTGAACCGATTTGATTTCACGGTGTTCCTTATTTGATTAGTCTTTCTCGACGACAACAAGCTCCTGCGAAACCCTATCAAACCTGTTAGGCTGTTACCTATCAAATGACGCACGGCATTTCATTCCGCCTCTCTCTCTCTTTCTCTCTCTCACCTCGCTCTCTCGTTAACCACGGCTGCGGCGTAATCTGTTCTCGTTTGGCACAGATGCGGCGGCAGACTGCTAAACCTTAATATGTGCCCCCTGACGCATTCATTGCTCTACTCGTCCAAATGACGATCTCATAGCATCTCTCCATGGGTATAAAGGCACTAAGAGCCCGTCCGTTCTATCACATTGTTCTCCTCCTTGCAGCCCCTCCTCGCGGCCTACTCGATAACTTATAAGCTCTTCCTCCACCTAACTTAACTTGACCTCACGATCCACCATGTGCCGCTGGAGACAGTGAGTGCTCTAGCCGACCGGCGGCCATCGGCGTCGCGTAGCTCACACATCCTTGCCCCTTCAGCGTTCGCAACGTTTACCTGGCTTGTGGCCACGCTTTCACCCTGGTAAGCGGCATCCACTCCCGTCTCCCGTTCGCTGGTGCAGCTCAACTGACTCGCAACGCAGCCCGAAGAACTCGTTCGTCACCGCTCCCTCCCAACACCCTTCATCGCCGCGCTAACCTCCCCCCCCTGGCAGATCGTCTGCGAGAATCGCAACTGCAAATTCAGCCCCAACCACCCACATGATTGCGCGCCCCCGCAATGCAAACAGACCTGCTGGCAATAGTACGATATTCTCGTCCTTCTCTCGGACCGTCCGTCGACTGATCATGCCGGGTTACCGGTCTTCGTTTTTTGCTGATACCGTAGCCGGCAATATCCTCAACAGTATTGTACGTAGCCGCCATACTGGTTACTTATATTTGAGCTCTTGCTCGATGCTCACTCCCTGTTGATATAGCTCCGAATATCAATAGCGTATGCCCGACCTGCCAGCAAGCGATGAGGAGGCATTGAAACGCCGGCCGCTACGATTTGGCATAAACTCAAATGGTGCGGCATGACGACCAGTCTAGATTCTTCTTGCCGTTGTTCTTTTTTTTGTCGGCACATCACCAAATTATTATTTGTTTTTATCTACGCATAGCTCTTGAGCTGTATCGCCGAGGGGAGCGAAAAAAAATCTTCCAGTCGGTATATTGTACAGTATTGAATGAAATATACATATGTAATGAAAAAACGAGATAAATAAAATAAATAATTCTTGAATCCCTTCTATGAAATCAGACCTCGGACCTCGGGAGAGCCTAACGGAAGAAATCCCGTTCTTTGTGAGGGTGTAGTGGCGGGAAGGGGGAGGGACCCTTGTCAATCGCGGAGATCGAAGGTAAAGCGATCATTGGAGAGGGTAATTGCATCTCCCTCGAAGGATTTGAAAAGGGTGGATCGTGCAGTCACCACGACATCATCAGTGCCATCACGAATCATCAACGTCTCACAATGAATTCATGAGCTCATGTTGAGGTAAGACCAAAGAAAAGCCAACTCCAAGGGGTCCGTGGAGCCGCTGCGAACCCGGACATCCACATCTATACACTCATTTACGCTATCCCGTGTTCCTAAACGGGCATCCCTAGAATCGCAATCATATCGGGGCCCAAAGTTGGGTGATAGGAATTCCTTATGATCGATTCGCATTCGCATTCGTGTGCGTCCCGGACGATCGATAACCGGGAGCCGTGGCTTCTTGAATCGTTTGTGGTTTCCGGGCAGTCCGGCATGCGTGGACCATGCATCACATCACAGATCTTAGAATGGTCACGCAACCTATTCAAAGTTTCCGGGACCACAAGCCACGGACTCGGAAGAGCACTGCCTCATGTTGACGAAAAAGGGAAAGGCTCGAAAGCTCCGTCCCATATTTTAAACCCTGCTAACGTGAAGCTGGCGTCCGTGCGCAGGGGGAGTCACTATACTAGAAAGGTCAGGAACATGGTCGATGCTCGAACCCTGGTACGCACACTTCTGTGTGAGGAAAGCAGCGGGCCAGGCAGGATTCCTGCCAAGGTCAACTCAACTCACTCACCTCTCGTGTGATTGTTGACGTAGCAGAAAGAAAGTTCTGGAGGACTCCGGGATGTTAGAAATCCTACTATCCGTGCGAGTCCTGTAACGCCCCCTGAAGGAGCACTGCGTATCTCGTCCGAACAAGTACTATTTGGCGCTGCTCTGCGAGATCGAGTTCCACGGTAACAACTGATATTGATAATGGCTCTCACTGAGGATAAATCAGGAAGTGTTCGCTTATCTGGACACTCATCTCAACGGTCCAGGCTATTATGCCTTGCGGGTATACGTGAGGACAGATAACTTTACTATTAGGATGCCGCGGAGAGTCAGCCTGTGAGGTGCCTAACCACGGTACCGGTGCCATGGAGTGAGCAGACGGATAGTACGCCGCAACAACGTCATTTACAATCTTTTCACAGCCCTGAAGAAGGTGCCCAGGATGTTGCAAAATCGGTTCTGGAGTCGGTTTGTTGTCAAGAGCGGGCCGGTATGAGTTGACGATGGATGCCAAATATGAGAATCGATATGCCTTGTATTAGAAACCGTACGGCATAGTTATCTTCTCACCTGCTGGGGTTTGAACAACGTAACGGAGATTGGCAACGCATGCGCATATGCGTCTGTCAAAGGCACTGCAGCGCCAGCCTGTCTATCAGATGAATACTGCACGGGACATGGAAAGGTGTGCATACACGGGTGTACAGTGGAATCTTCAGACCCGTCATTTTCGGGGACGAGAGAAGATCTATCAACGGGTGCCTGTCCGACTGGTGGCGGAACGTTTGCAGATAAGAGTTCTCAAGCGATGTCACAGGAGTTTCAGAATTCCCCGCATGGTTGTATTGCGACGTGAGGACGCGCGTCGGCGCGGGCAACTTGTCTGTGAGGTAGAGTTCTGATGTGTTGTGTGGAGCCTGCGGTGATTTTGTTTTTTTGAATGGGAAATCTTGCAAAGGCTGGTTCAGGGGGGAAGGCAGGAACTCGCCGACGAAGCTTACGGAAGGCTGCCACCGACTCACTTAGTCTAAATTGGTCGACGAGTGCGCTCAGCGCTGAATCATGTCTGCTTCCGTACCTCGGTATATCCTTCTGGCGGCGAGCATGTTCTCAAAGGGAGTGCTTTGATAGTCGCCTGAGAACGCCTTTGTCTCAACGCCACTGCCAATTGCCGGTGCTTTTCTAGGGCGCGCGTGGAAAACTTGTTCGACAAACTGGCCATGATGTCAAGCGCTCGAGTTACAGTCGAGGTCGAGCACGCGTCTCATTGCAGCAAACAACCACAAACATCCAACAACAGCGCACTCCGCGCCCGCACCGCTCGAAAAAAAGTGCCAGGAACAATGAACCATCGCCTGGTATCAAACTGTCTACGCTCTCTGTCACCGATCGAAGATAACCTATATCCATGATCTCGGGGCGTCGAAATTTACCGAACTGATGGTGGCAACACGACTAAATACGCCCGAGATTCGAGAACTTATTTTGATTTTGATCGAGACATGGGCGCTGGGCGCTTCAAGCCAGAATGGCAACATTATTTTCAAGAGATGGCTGTCATGACCAAGGTGGCTGGACTGTATTTCCTCGACGATCATCATCGGAATTACAAGACTTTGGCGAATTGGTCCAAGCAGCCGCATTATCGTCCTCCGATAAGCAAAAGCCTCCATAGTGACCAGTAAAAATGTCTTTACGACGGCGACCGGTGGAGGTAATCGCTGCTCGTAAAATGCGCAGTCATCGGAGCGACGCACTTTCGCTCGATGAACGGAGCGTTCACACGCTCTCTGTAGAAAATGTGAGTTGTATTCGTTTTGCGTTGTCGTTCAATGCTCCCAGCTTGCTGGTTCGCTCATAGAGATGACCACAGAGATCTATTGTTGACCGGAATTAACGCCACCCTCAGTCAAAATGTCTCGGACCAGACCAGCGAATAGACCACTTCCCTAGTCGGTCCACTCGACATCTCCTAGTTGACACGATATGCAATTCTAGCTGGCCTTTCGTGTGCCTCGTTTCATTCGGTTCAATATCTCTCCCAGAACCAATCTAATCAAGGTACACTTGATGAGGTGATCTCTTCTGACAGGAGCCTGAACAGTACGGTATACAATCCTTTCGTTGTGGTAACAACCTAATGTGATCTGTAGCTACGCTGGTGGCGACACGGATGGGTTCCACGACATCTCCATTTAGCTATAATCGTCATATTTTTCATGGGGACATCGTAAATGCTTATGGAATGTGTACGCCTTTGACCTTGACTGATTGTACCCCGCGGTTTCCAGATAGTCATTGGCGATGTGCACATTTGCGCCGCTCTATGGGCGATTGTGCGATGTCTTGGGGCGTTAATATGCCACTCAAATCGCCGTCATCGCCGCGGCGTTGGGAGCCGCCGCATTGAGTCTGAGCCGCCCTGACAATAATCAATCTGGTGTTTGACACGAATCTCATTCAGTGACATGTATAGTCTGCGTGTCTGTTTTCATTCTCGATCATTACGATGCGGTAATCATTGACATGACTCAGTGGCTCAAGGCATTTCTGCCATATTCAGTGGCGTGTGTTTCCCATTCTCCCTGAGCATACACTCATCCGATTCGTTTAGCTCGGCATGAAACTCGGAGGTCCACTTAGGGGTTTTGTCAGTGATTGGTATGTAATATGTCTTTCTCTCTCTTGCGGGGTTCTTAACCCTGTTTCAAAAGGTTTGGATAGAGATGCCTTATCCAACAGGTACACCTTTTTGGAATATGCCTCGTCCCAACTTAATATAATCTGTGATACGTAACGCCCGTATGATTAGCTGTCGCGGGTCGCGGACCATCTTGCTAACATCTCAGTAGGGAAAGGCCAAAAGCGCCAAAGACGTGTTAGAGAGAACTGGGTGGTTTCACACTCCTGGTGGCGGTGCGTGGATAAGTTTCGCTAATGAGAGGATTTAGGCAAACTGACCGCGACAACCTGGTGGGAACATTTTGGTGTACCTGAGTATGAACTGCGTTGAAGACTACGTAGCAGTTTTTTCAATGTGGTTTGTAAGGGAGGAAATGAGGTTGGTATAGTGGAATGATCCCTGATTGGTGATTCCGCTCGCCCTGGCGTGTGCATTTTCGATCGCTTTCGGATTGGTGGAGCTTCTAGTTGCACCGTTCCTACTGAAGCAGCGCGTCCCTCTTTTGGTGGGGATGAGCAATTTTCCCAGGCGGCTTGCAGCTTTGCGGTCTTATAATCTACCCTACGTGGTTTCAAACTATAGCTTTGAGAGTGCAGCTGCAGTAGGTGAGATTCGTTTTTTTAATGACGTCGCTGCAACGTAAGTAAACATGACGTATCATACAAAACCTCCGTCTTTTTCCCAATAGCGCTGTCATGTCGATCGGATCGTTGTCCGCTGGGTGAGTCGTTCACTTCTGGTGTCTTGTGTTTTCAGAGTGCGTTAACGGTCCGGTAGCTGGCTTATGCATCGGGTGGGAAATACAAGACGATCGATGTCGTTTTTCGCCTGTTGGAGTTCATCGAAATAGTCTTGATTACTCTCATGATTCGGGTCCACAGCACACATGGCTCAGCATTTTGATTTTTAATTGACTTTTCCTCATGTAGCATCAGACTGACGGGAGGTGAGAGATCACGTTCGGTTTTGGGAATGCTGGTGTTACAAACTATAACGAGTACGTAGGAGCAGGTGTTTTCTAGAAAACATTGGCCTTCTGATGATCCGTTGTTCGTCGTCATTGGTTGAGATGCCAGTGTATCAGGTGAGTGATGACTCAATGACGTTCTATGGCCGTTGGTACAGGCTTTATGCAGGTTTTTCATGGCCTCAGTGATCTACAAACACCGCTCGTGAAATGAACGGCATTGTCAGATAATCAGATGCCTCTTTTCTTTGCACAGGACAAGTGCGTGGCGTCGCCATCTCATCCGCCTTCGTTCAATCCAAACTTAAATCGGAATTGCGTGTGCGCCTTTGTGTGTCGGATGCGGACTAGGTGAACGTCACTCATTCGCGTATCACATCCATGAGCTAATGATTATTTCGACCATGGATAATCGCCCTACTATGTACATAAATCATCAGCCGGATCGACACTCGACGACGCTCGTCGCGCGGCTCCCGCCTAACTTTCAGCAGGCTGTGAGAGACTCTATCCGTGCCGTGTTTTTGCTGGCGGCATGCTCGACGCCTGAGGCGCAGACGACGCGATCTGAGCCACCTACAGTCCGTTACGACGAAGCAGAATGAAGAGGGTGAGAAAGATGGGCATGTGTGATGGGTGTGTAGGAGGATGTGGGGAAGTGCGAGAGCTCGATGAAATGGTGCAATCCGAGTAGGGTCCGAGTATTCGAATATTCAATGACCGAGTTGGGATGGGTTCTTGTGCGAAACTGCGAACCCTTTGAAAATACCAACGCACAAATGCAACTTTATTTGATTGAATACGTCGCGTGAGTTTCCGCCTTCATCTCTTGCATGGACCACTGTCCTGAGTGCGAGGAAGATGAGAAGTAATTTTCTCCCAGTCCCCAGAGGAAACAGAGACAAGATTGCACCAAGATGTTTGCCTGGATCGGTTTCTTACCACTTGAGTGCGCCTTCACTGTCTTGCTAATTGGCTGGATAACACAGATGTGATTCCCATCCGGTATTCACGCGCCACCATCAGACGTGATGGAAGCTGTCCAGGAACGCAGACAATTTCTTTCTCACTCTGCGTCAGAGACTACGCACCCTGCGGAGGGCTCTGGCGGCAAGACGCCGACTGGGTCGGAACACGCCCTTGTACATAAGTTGGCAATCTCTCTCTGATTTTTCTACTCGTTGACGATCGTTCACTAAACGATCGGTTAAGTTACGCCGAGGAACAAAGACGGAGGATTGACCCATAACGTACTGCAACGATATTATATTGTAAAACCCAAGGGTCGCGGGGGGACTATGACAAACAATGTTCTTCGTCAGCAAGATATGTGCCTCCAGTTGCGGCACGAGTGAGGTCATCAGTCGCGATCGTCAGCTCGTTTAGCAGGGCTCGGTGTCAATTCATCCACTCGAAACTTTGGCCGTGAGCGGCGGAACGAAACTTTGTGGGTATCTTTAGCGTCCTCGCCGTTTGTCGGGCACCGGTGGAGCATCTGTGTTACGATCTTGGACTGAGTGCTTTTTCAATGTTGACATGGACAGCAGCTCTATTTTGAGACCACCGATGTTGATCGAGACGGCGTCAATTGAGAGGCCTGTAGAAAACTTTGACTGGTGAACGAATGGGGAGATAAGTTTTGGGTACCTTAGAGTCCGCGACAGATGGGAACTCCAAAAACGCCTGCAATTGGGCGGAAGATTTAGTTACATGTGATAGGGCGACGAGTCGAAAGCCAGCGAACAAAGTAGGAAGAACGCAGCCACCTGCCGATGGCAAGCAGCTCGCTTTTGCCAAAACGTGTATTTGGAGTCGGGCATGGTTTAGTAGGCTGTTCTCGCTGGGGTGTCGCGCGTAGTCAATAATAACAGCGCTCTGGAGGAGCAGATCGTTGCCTCGTAAGTGGCGTCCGATTCTGTTGGATAGAGGCATCATTTTCCTGCGATCGTCAGATCTGAAATGCCTGTATGTACGTATCTGCAGTAAACTTCAAACTCGCCAACGTTACCACTTTTGATTTTTTTTATTACTGTAAAAAATGTTACCACTTGATGACGACGCTCTTTTCGTAGGCCTCCGGAGTCCCAGATGCATGGCATCACGACTCTGGAACGCCAGCGAAAAAGGCAACCAAGGGTTTTGCAAAAATTTCAAAAGGCTTTTTTTTAGGCAGACGGGTGCATTTTCGCCTTGTTTGCCGAGGACCGAGCTCGGAGACAGCCGGGAGAGGACCCCGGGAGCACGGGAGCACTAAGCGCTTAGCGAATGCCCATTCTCCAGAGTGGGGTCGGCCTCTGCTCAGAAGCTCGTATTCCAATTCTTCGTCACAACGACTATACTCATCAATTATATTTGTGGTCTGTTGAATGTCAAGAAACTGTTTGTCACAAGACTCTTGAGCTTTACTCAAGATTCGACATCATCTCCAATTCTTTCAAGTTCATTCACCTTCGTGAGTTGGATTGCTGTCGCTGGGACGAGAAGGGTGACCATGTGAGATCTCAGCTACTAACAACATCTATTTAGGAGACAGAAAGGAATCAAAGTTCGTATGTAGAACGAGCAAGTCGTGATTATCTCTACGTGAACGAATGTATGTATGAGATTTACTCTGTGTCTGGGAACTTGAAGGTCGATCTGGGGCCGACTGCACAGGGTCTGTGCGAGAGGAGACGGGCGCAGGGGAGGCCGGTGACTATAGCAGAAAGTGCAGAATCTGAAGGGGTTCTGCGACGACAAACAGACCGGTCCAAACTGTTCAACCTTCAGAGAGTTCAGAGCGCCGCGGGCGAGTCCGAATCGTGCAGAGAAGTGAGATGGAGTGAAAGGAAGCAGGAAGAACAGAGGGGCACAACCGGACCTCCCTGCGCTAAAATCATGTCGATGATTGGGAGGTAGGTAGGTACGAAAAGCCTGCGAGTGACTCTGATGGTGAGGTGAGCGAGAGGGAAAGAGCGACAACACGTTCCTTGGACTGGATCGGAGTCAGGGAGAAGCGGGAATATAGACGATGATGAGGAAGACACGACCGGCATCGTCGAAATGCGATAGTATACTCAGGTAGGGCATACTCGGAATCGTTGTCCGGCTCAGGACTGGCTGTCTCAGAGTCTCACGTCACCCCGGATCTAGCCAACAAAACGAATTACTTCCGCTTTTGAGAGGCGGTGCCGCATCAGCGGACTTGTAAGACGCCCTCGGTTTGAAGGCCGATGCGAACAACCCGAGAAGTTGCCGAGCTTCTGCAGGTTAAAAATTTGGCTTATTCGGGCCGATTTGCCGAGCGGTGCTAATTTCGGCCGAGCGGGTTATAGTTGAAAGACTCGGGAGTCGCATGCACTTTTCGTCATCGTTGTCGTCGTCGTCTGATACCCACACTTCCCTAGCCCGCTGGAGATGGCCCCTCCCACAGAACGTGACCCTTTGCTGTCCGGAACGAATGCCACGCCCACTGGCACCCCGTATGTCTCGGACCCACTCAATAATCAGTCCTCCCGTTCGTCCGGTGTCGGTCCGCTTGACATCTCACGCTCGACCCGATATGCGATATTAGCTGGCGTCTGGTCTGCTACCTTTCTTTCGGTCAGCGTGTCTCAGCAGGAATTTGTACGGAAAATTGACAATGAACTGACCCACGGCGTTTGTGACAGGCTCTAAACAGTGCGTCCCCACTTCCCTGAAAGAAAAACGAAATTGGTCTAATTGCATTTATGCAGCTACCCTGGTGGCAACCCGTATGTGTCAATGGCATCTCGAATGCACCCATAATTGATCACGTCCGGTCCAGTGCTTCCCTCCATCTCGTCGGAATTCGAAAAGTCTAACGAGGCAAGCTGGTTGGGAACATCGTAAGCGCTCATGTAACACGTCGCGCGGATTACGATTGACCTGCCAATATATGTCCAGATACCTGTTGGCAGTCTGCACATTTACGCCACTCTACGGACGTCTGTGCGACGCCTTGGGACGGCGAGGTGCCAACCAGACTGCCGTAATCACCGCCGCGTTGGGGACCGCCGCATGTGGATTCTCTGGAAACATGGAAATGCTTATTGCGGCTAGATTCGTGCGTTGCGTAAATTGTGGGTGTCGACTCAAATTGACGTTCGTTTGGAAGTTATCGGGAATGGGCGGTGGCGGCATCCAGACAACCTCATCGTGAGTTTGAGATAGTGCCCTGATAACGGAGTCGATCTGATCATTTCACGCCGATCATGCAGGATCGTAATCAGTGACATGTATAGTTTGCGCGTCCGTTTTCGTTTTTCAATTATTACGCTGCGGTGATCATTAAAATGACACAGTCCAGGGGTTTGGCTCAAGGCATGGCTGCCCTGTTCAATGGTGTATGTTTCCTTTCCTCGCTTCATCATGCGGTCATCAAATTCCTATAGCTCGGTATGGGACTCGGCGGTCCATTGGGGGGTCTTATTAGTGATTGGTAAGCAGCGCCTGTTTCTCTTTCTCTTGCACAACCGTCGATATATCCTATCTTGAAAGGTTCGGATGGAGATGGGCATTTATCATGCAACTGCCCCTTTTTGCAATATCCCTCATTCTAACCGAGTATAATCTGCGATATGTAACACCCGTAAGATTGGCTGTTGCGCGTTGCGGAGCATGTTGTTGATATCTCAGTAGGGAAAGGCCAGAAGTGCCAAAGACGTGTTAACGAGAACCGACTGGGGAGGTAGTTTCACACTCCTGGTGGCGGTGCGTGGAATGTCGCCAATGAGAAGATTTGGGCAAACTGACCATCGTGCGACAGGTGGGAACATTTTTGGTGTTCCTGAGTATGAAGTACAATGAAGACTACTCGGTATTTTTTTTTCGCTGTGGTTTTGAATGGAGGATCTGAGGTTGGTATGTATAGTGGAATGACCCCCGGGTGGTGGTTCCGCTCACCCTGGCGTGCGCATTTTCGATCGCATTCGTATTGGTGGAGTTTCTAGTTGCACCGGAACCTGTGCTTGCGCCGTTCCTACTGAAGCAGCGTGTCCCTCTCTTGGTGGGGATAAGCAACTTTCTCGTGGCACTCTGCAACTTTTCGATCATGTATTTCTTCCCGACCTGGTTCCAAACAGTTGGCTTGACTAGCGCGTCGATAGCCGGTGAGATAACACCTTTTATTAAGAGCGTCGCAAGGCAAGCTTGACGATTTCAAAAGGTCTTCATTTATTCCCTAATAGTTTCTCGATGTCCATGGGATCACTGTTCGCTGGGTGAGTCGCTCCGCATTCTATATATGCTCCGTTCAGATTGCATTGACGGTTTTTGATAGTTGGCTGATGCATCGTACGGGCAAATATAAGATGATCAACGTCATTTTTGGTTTCCTGCCATTCATCGGAATCGTCTTTATCACTCTTATCAACGAAAATTCCGGTCCACTGCAGTCATGGTTCAGCATTGTAACGTTTTCCGGTCCTTGTCCCCCATGCTCTATCAAACTGACTACCATAACCACAGATTCCATTCGGCTTTGGAAACGCTGTGGTCTTTCAAACGACGCTAGGTATGTCACATGCCAGCTTTGCTTTTCCATAAAAAATGTCGCCGTTGACCCCTTACATCCTGTCACCATCAGTTGCCCTACTGGCACATTTACCCGGTGAGTGGCAGGGGGAATGCTACAGCATTATGATGTTTGATTCATTGGCGATATGCAGAAGGTGTGATGGCCGTGGGGACAGGGTTTGGACAAGTCTTCCGTGGCCTCGGTGATTCACTCGCACTACCGATGCTGTGAGCGTCTACTAACCTGACGTGTGTGTTTGCATACAGGGCAAGTGTGTGGCGTCGCCGTCTCCTCCGCCCTCTTTCAGAACTTACTCGAATCGGCATTGCGCGCACGCATTCATGGGCCTAATGCGGATGAGGTGAGTAATTTCCCCCGTCTGTCCAAGCACGACGCATGCGCACTGACCGCAATCGTTCGCATTTCAGATCATCGGCCGGATTCGACACTCAACGACGCTGGTAGCGCAACTCCCGCCCGACTTGCAGCGAGCTGCGAGGGACTCATACGCCGTCGCTCTCCGTGCGGTGTTTTTACTAGCGGCGTGTTCGACGTTGTTGGCATACATTGTTCGAATTCCGGTCAGTGTTCGTTTTCTGCTGACCTTTTTCAGCTTCCATGCTGTATGGTATGTAACATGTTGGCTCAGACGATGGTGTTGTTTAGATTCCCGAGAAAAAATTGGACGATGGGCGGAAGAGCAAGGATGCTACTCGCGAAGGCATCGTCGGTGCTGGCGAAGTAGATGGAGAGGGAGGAGAAGATGGGTCGGTGGTGGGTCCATGTACACCCCGTCCGGATCTGGAGCGCGCGATATGATGGACAGTGGTGTTATGCATGGCCCCAGAGAGTATATTATCTCCAGTCTGACCGAGGTAGGTCACGGTCTCGATGTGTCGATCCTGTCCGAGTTACACGACAACTTGGATCATGGTAACGAGTAGGAACTTGGGGGTTACTTCTTAACTTGCTCGCATACCCTCCCTTTCCTTCCCTATTTTTGTCGCTATGATTTCGTGCGCGTTGTTGGGAAAGGAATCGAGCACAATTCCACAGTTTTTGGATACTGATATAAATGGGTATTCACGCCATCATGACGAATGCGTCACGCGATACTGTACCCGTACTCTTCCCCCGCGGACAAGAGTGAAGAAGCATGGACTTGGACTCGCTCTGCCCAAGTCTCACAGTACGATAACAGCAGCCGTGCCGCATAGACTCCTTTGAGAAACGCGAGGCCGGTCGTGATAGGTAGACAAGTATGGCTCAATGGGCTTGTGTTCATTTGGTCTGCGGGTGACATTGACCACACGAAGTAGTAGCAAAATCGACTCCCTCGCGTGTCCGCAAGGGAGCTTGTAATATTGCAAGAGTAACATGATGAGTCGTAGCGTAACGACTCGAAAAAGCTGTTGCGGACTCGCACGGAGTCCGTTGCAAGCTCGAATTTCCCTCGGACCTTCAGAGCGATCGACCGGGAATCGCCGTGCACCGGTCTCTCACATATGCCATCCGCACATATGTATATTCGCCGAGAGACCGTATGGAGCGTGTGTTGATAACAGAATTATTCGTTTTCGCTGTCTTGTTTTGTTTCCGTCCAGGAACGCGCCCTGTCGAACTCGATCGGGTTCTCGGGCTTCAAGCCTTCAGACCTCAGGAGGACAAGGACAGGAGGGGCGCATAACGCATGAACCCGGGTCCGCTGTCAGAGGGCCTGGGGTACTCTGACAGATGGACCTATGAGCTTTGACTGGGTTCGCGGCATGCGTATCATTCTTTTCTTTTCTTTTCTTGCTTCTCTTCCTTTCATTTATTTTGCCGATTGGGTCGTGAGAGCCAAGTTTCGTCTCATGCAGACGTTTCGTACTCGATATGGAGTAGCAAGCAAGGCACAACGGCCCGGGTCATATCTTGATTTCGCCAGAAACTTCAAACGTTCAAAACGTTATTCAAACACGCTTCACCTGCACGTGTTCAGGGGACGAAATCTGAAGCACGGAAGTACGGTGGGTGACAGTTCTGATCACGAACCCTGAGTGAACACGGTTTTCAAAGCATCCAGCTCGAAATGTTTTGGATCGATGGAAATTTCTGTGACCTGTCAACTCTTCGAAGCGTCCGTGTACGTATGCACGGAAGCACGCCACGAAATAAAAAGATAAACAGCATCTCGTAAATTTGGCAGCCCGCAGGAAGCCCAGGTTGGGATCGTTCGGCTGTCGAACTATCATCGGGCACGCATGTGAGATCGCGTCAATATATCATCAACACACACTCACCCGCTGAACAATTTTTTGGTGTGCACGAGAGACACCAAGTCAATGGGAATGAACTCTGCTCCATCGGCCGCCTAGAGCCCATATCGAAAGCCGCCGCCGCAGGGGGCCGGTCGCAGGTATACACAGTACAAATACAAGCGACGGGCGAAGGGGGTTGGAGTGGGAGAAGAACAATAGAGAAAGACAAGAAAAACGGATATGTTTACAACAGTTACGAGAAAGACAAGAGAAAAAGAGACCAAATGAACAAGGCGAAGATCCACATCCGAACAGAAAGAGAATACCAGCCCATTGAGCACCTTCTCATGCTTTCCTCCTCTGTGCGTTCCGTCGTTCGCCCTCGACGCAGACGAACGTGACCAGGACATCTCCAGTGATGGTCAACCCGTGCGGCGTGATGTGGATTAACCCTGGGTTCAGTCGTGCCGAGGGCAAAAAGGTCGCTGTGGGGACTTGTTTGCTATCATTGCTTGCCATCTGCCAGGAAGAGATAAAGAAAGTTTATTAATGACTGATTTATTGCCCACACAACAAAAAAAAGCGGGGTCCACACATACCAACGGTGAATCGTTCTCAAATGACCACTTGTAGGACTGTCCGTTGAGTGCCGTAAACGTTCTTGACCTTTTTTAATTCAAACATCGTTAATGAATCAGTTTCGTTTTCATCAAGGAACAAGGCACCACCATATCAGTACACGAGGCCGCATCAGCCGTTGAAACAAAGAAAATGAGAATGATCCAAAAAGAAAACACGATCTCCGTGATGGACAAAGATCTGCCTCGACGAAGACATGGGACGTGACTGAGAAGCATGAAGACACTCACGAACTGAAGAACTTGCTCCGACAGACGCAGACTTCTCGGCCGTGCACGAAGACCGAACCAGGCCGCCCAGAGTGCCACACCACGCGGCCAACCTCGGACTCGCTCAACCCATCTGTGCTCACCCACTTGACTGTCGTCGTCGCCGTCGACGACGACGAACCAAGATAGCTCGGCGTCTCGATCCGATACGACACGCGCCCCTCGGGCGAGACGAGGACAGTATTGAACGGACTGTCCTGTGCCAACGAAAAGTTCATTGTGGTTCGGAAACTGAGGGATCAGTCGATGATGGCGGGGTGGAGTAGAAAAGGACGTGCAGGGGCAGGGGAGGGAAGGGGCTTTTTCGGGCTGAAAAAAGGTTGTCGAGCGATTTCAGTTAAGTTACGAACGCTGGGAGCTTAAGCCGATAGAAGCCCCGGATTCTGCCACGGTGGGCGCCCACCGTGACCGGTTCAGCTCGCGATTCCACTGAACAACATTCGATATTTGGGTGCCAGGGAGGTCGGTGAGCATGGATTTGATGGAAAAGCGTGGACTTTACGAACGCAACAAGACTAGCATCAGCTCGAAGACATCCACTTGAGGCGGTGCGAAATCACGTTGCTGATTGGCCCCGCTCAAAACGGTTAAACGAGTTCACACACGGTTCATCCAACTTTTTCTGCTCTCGCACATATGTAGAAAGAATATTTGGCTCATGAGACCAACTACCCGCGAGCCCTCCTCCTCAGTTCCATAAGTTATCTGTGCTCCATCTCCCCGCCCACTTCCTGCAAAGTCAATACCATCTTCAATGTACTTGCCAACGAACCGGCCCCGTGTTGTTGCTGACACTATTTAGGGTCATCTTTCGTTACCATGATATTTTATTTAGTATCTGCTGGTGAGTATGAACACACCGAGAAAAGCCTGAGGCATAAATGTAACTTGACGCTAGATGTGGTGGGTCAACTGGTCATTGTCTGCACCCAGACTTTTTTTGGAGGTCTATGGGACATTTCTCTCAGTTGGCCCTGCAAACTGCATATAACGGGCACTACATAGTACTGTACGCATTCTCATCGCTTCTGTGTATTGATATGCGCTTCCTCAGAGCTGTCTTCTTTGCTGCTACGTTGCTCAACGCCGCTCCTCCTCATGGTCTTCGAGCAGCTGCACATCCTGAAGACCAACCAGCCATGCTCGGTGACCAAATCCTTGATGCTATCCTACGTGCACGTCACAAACTATATATTATATTCTCAACCGACACGTTACCTCACCACGCGTAATGCCCACCGCTCACCAAAAATACTGCAAACCAAGGAAACGAGAACAAATTAAAAAGAGTCAGTGCAGAAGCTAGACGCCCCCGATGCAAGCCACGTCACGACACCCCGCATTTCGTCCGGGCTTCTCAGTCGACTAAGCGGATTCATGCTAGACCATCTTTGGCATGGCTACGTGTCCAGGTACGCCGCTGTCATCCTGGGTCGATTATACTATCAGCGTTTCTGCATGCACTACCACGTCATACTCAACGTATGTGGAAGCATCCAAGCGAGAGCGTCTTCACTCGAATCTTCTTCTCCAGAATCGCAAACTTGAACGTGTTGTAAGATACCCACTCGTGGTCCTGCACCCAGCTCAGTACCCGTGTCACGCATTCGAGCGCAGTGCTCACCCTGTTCGTGATGCTGCCGGACATGGATGCAATCAGAACGGTGCTACCCCCGCGGCCGAACCGAGCCATCTGTCGGCCGGCCGCCTGCGCCATGAATAGCACTGGGACCACGTCGTATTTACCTCCAGTACCAGCACCTGCGCAGCCACGATCAGTACTTGCACCCCGCCCTCATCTCGCCCCTCCTTGAACTCCTCCGCAGGGTACCAAGCAGTCGGTGGTGGCTTCACAACCCCCGCACCTGCAACACAAAAGTCAAATCGCTGCTCCTTGTCACCAATATTTACCAGGAGTAACCTCGCAGATGCGACAACCGGTGTCCTATTGGCGCCGCACGCCGCTTCACTGTTGTTGTTTTTTCCGGTAGTCAACCAAGTCAATCGAGATATGCCGAGGACCGGGGTAGTCAGAGAGGCCCTTTCCTACTATAACACACTATACACATCGATACACCGGCACCCCAGCAGCTCATGATACAGATTCCCTGCGAGAGTGACCGCAACACTGTGATCATGGACGGGCGCGGACAGTCATCCGCACGATCAACCAATAAGCAAGGCTGAGAACTTGAACTACTTGAGCATCTTGCCTTGTCGTTGGTTGATGTCAGCTCTCAGATTTCAGCAGTCAAAGTGACAACGAGGCGAGAGGCAAACGAAAGAGAGAAAAGTGTATGTGTGTCGGCACCATACAGTCACGACAAAGATATCCCTCGAAAGTCGTTCTGAAACTGGGGGGTACTTATAGGTCCAGAGGAGGATGTAAAGGAGTCCATCATACACAAGAACCAAAGCCAATAATAATCCGTGACTACTGAATGTCGACTGTATCAATACTGTCCATCAACTCCTTCAACGGCGTCTCTGCCCGGATGTGAACCTTGATGAAACT
>JBBPOR010000808.1:0-17254 GCA_038091555.1 Leccinum sublutescens
CTTACGCACTGTCAACCTTTGTTTCTATCCCGAGCGTCAGCTCTGATCCTTTGCATCATGAGGATTGCCGTCAGGCAGCTACTTGGCTGAAAAAATGTCTGCACCAACTCGGCGCCGAGTCCACGCTGGTAAGGCTCTTGTGTACAATAAGTCCCAAACGATTTCTGACTTTGAACAGTTGCCAACTGGAGACAACGGAAGTCCACTGGTGTTGTCCATCTTCCACGGAACCCAAGGCAAACATCCAAAGCCTCGGATATTGTTTTATGGGTAGACCACTTATTTTCTTTTCCGTCTTGCTTGCTCTAAAGTCTCTTCAGCCATTACGACGTCATCTCAGCTCCTCTTGAGGGCTGGGACTCTGACCCGTTCACTGTTACTGGACGAAATGGATACCTGTATGGCCGTGGGGTTACAGACGACAAGGGTCCGGTCATGGCGGTGGCATGCGCTGCCGCTGAATTGTTGAGGAAACGGGCTCTTGGTGTCGACCTGGTATTTCTGATTGAGGGCGAGGAAGAGGCAGGTAGTCCCGGATTCATGGATGCCGTCTCGGCGCACAAGGTTTGACTCGATCATTTTGTGCACTACACATCCTCATTCATACAGTCGCAAATCGGGGATATCGACGCTATCTTGCTCAGGTATCATCGTCACGTATACACCGATTGAGCCTTTCTGATTCATCTGTGCAGTAACTCTACTTGGATAACAGAGTATCCGCCATGCATCACGTATGGGTTGCGTGGGGTTGTCCATGCTACTGTAGAGGTATGTACCCGAGATCAAGCGTCGGCTTTTTGGTTTAGACCTCGCTTAGATTACCAGTGGCGCTCCGGATCAGCATTCTGGTATCGAAGGAGGAGTCGGGACTGAACCCATGCTCGACACGTAAGTTCGTGTCCAATCATAGTACAGCCCTTCTCGGACAAGTTCATCTCTAGTATCCGCCTACTTGCAACGCTAACGGATGGTCAGCACAAAGTTGCGATCCCAGGTTTCTGTGTGTCGTTTGATCTGTATTATATCTCTGTTCTGGTCTCATCGTGATTTCAGACGATAGTGTTCGCCCTCAAACTGAAGACGAAGAACGACTTTACGAGCAGTTGTCGTCGGTAGCAAACAGCCCCGCTTCCGTCCTCTCCTCACGGTGGCGCGAACCCTCACTCACCGTCCACAAGATCTCGGTCTCTGGCCCTGGAAGTAAGTTTCTGTGATTGACCGCCACCGATTGTCGTATCCATAGATCGACATTAGATCCGACCGTCATCCCCGGAACGGTGACGACCAAGTTATCGTTACGCATCGTGCCAGACCAAGATCTAGAGACGGTCTCGTCCTCGCTCGTCTCCCATCTCAACGCCTCCTTTGGTGCATTCCAGTCGCCAAACAAGCTCGAAGTACGTCCTTTCCTTAACCTTTTGTGATGGCAGTCGTTCATAATTCATGCGTATTCACACTGATCAGGTTACCATCAACCACACCGCGGACTGGTGGCTAGGCGACCTCGACGATCCGTGGTTCAAAGCGCTCGAATCGGCCGTGCAGGACGAATGGGGCGTCGAACCCCTGCGCATTCGTGAGGGCGGCGTACGTATTTCCTCTTCCGTGTTGCAAGCGTGTATGTAGTCACCGCCCGCTGACCCCTCACCTTTTAGTCCATCCCTTCCGTGCCGTGCCTCGAAAAGCTGTTTGGATGCCGCGCACTTCACCTCCCGCTCGGTCAGAGTTCCGTGCGTGTCTCGCGTTGTATATATGCGTCAACCGAACACTCAGTTTCTCTTTTTTTGACCAAAAACAGGACCGAGCGCATCTGCCCAACGAGCGTATCTCGCTCGCCAACCTCCGGCGAGGCAAGGCGGTCCTCGAACGGTTCTTGACGAGAGTCGCGCGCCAGCCTGGGTCGGACTAGAATCATAGCAGACCGTCTTCTTTTCCTTTTCTTTCTGCGTGTGACTGTCGATCGATGGTGGGGTGCGCTCACTCGCGCCTCCCTTCGCCCCCGCAGATCCGCGTTTCCATTTGCTCTGTTGAAAATAATACGCGCTCGGAATATATTAAATCCCCCGTATCATTCGGTCACAGAGGGGGCCAACCCTCAAACATTAGTAACGATGTCAGGTCAAGAAACAGTGACAGAAATAAAACAACATGTCGAGGACTCAACTAAAGAACAAGCAACAGCCAGGGGGACGCCAACGGAAAGATGAGCTATAGTAAGTAAGTATTCTATTGGTTGCACACGCGCCGCGCCGACACGGCAAGATCATCCCATGACTACATGTAAAAACGCCGAAGTACCTGCACGTCCAAGAAAAGAAGCGCAGGCCAGCCCAACGTCATTGCAATTTTGCATAAGTACACATGTCAACGGCCAATCAAATACCCCTCGGGCCATTTTTTTCTTTAAACAAAAAGGTCAGCAACGGGGAGCCCGTCGACTGCGTCAAATAACTGAGCCAGAACTCCCTCGCAACCTACCTAAGCACGTCGGAAAATGCACAAATAAGGCACTTAGTAAAAGAATCCAGCAATGCAGGAACAAGAACCAAGAGACCTCGAAGCGAAAAAAAAAATGACAATGATAGAAAGCAAAAAGACTTATAAAGATAATGTTCTTGATGTGGGTGTTTAGAGGCGCAAAAGACAAGGGGTATGGGAGGGTGATGCGTTCCAGCAAAAGAGTGCAAAACCAAGACGAAATTGAAGCATGGCATGGATCACCAGTTCATCGTGCTCTCGCGCAAGATGGGTGTGGAAATTGTGCCTGGTTGAATCGGGCGGCGTTCTCGTACGCTTGTAACGTGGTGATCGTAACCGTCTTCGTCTGCATGCGAGGACTGGTAGCCCCTCAAACTGTCTTCCGCGTAATAAAAGCTCCTGCGCCGTTGACCGCCGACGCTGTCTCGATCGAACTCTTGGCCCTCCGGTCGTACACCAACGTGGCCCGTGGCCTCTGTGAGACGTCTATGGCCATTCGCTTGGCGCCTTTGGTAGGCCTTGTAGCCCACATACGCCACGATCAAGAGTGCTACGGCACCAAGGGAGCTGACGACACCGATGATAGCGTCCTGGCGAACATTAGATCCACTTGACGAAGTCCCGCCGCTGTTGCTGCTTCCACTACCAGGTGTCGGACCTTGGATGGAATTCAGTTGGAAGGTCGGATCGACACACTGTGCTAGCTCCGTGGGGATGGTGCCAAGTTGAGCAGTATAGAAGCTGGATTTCTGGTTCGCGATAAGGCTGGCAAGTGGGGAAACGTCGTCTTTTGGGATGTAACCTTTCCAGGTCGTTAACAGTTTGTCCACATCCGCTGGCCCGCTGTATGACGAGGGCTCATAAACGGACAGTTCGTAGTTATGAACTTCTCCGACTAGCACGTAATTAATTTGGCGGACGGATCAATACACACTCGAAAAACATACCATTGATGCCAAGGGCCGTAGAGATCACAGTAGGGAAGTACTCGAAAAACTGGCCCGCAGAATCTGCATTTTGCGCCACAAATTGCCAGTTGAGCGAATTGTTGAACAAAATAGTGATCATGACATCGGTACTCGGAAGGCTATTGACGTCGAGCGCGGGTTGCGGTAGGATGCTGCTGGGCAATCCACTAGGGAGGGGGGGAAGGGAAGGAGAGGCCGAAGGCGGTACCGAAAACAACGGAAGAGATGTTGTGGGCAGGTCTGGATCGGTGAACGTCGGCGGAAGCTTTGGCGGAACGCTATTAAGCAGAAGCGAGGAAACTGAGGACAAGTAGTTGAAGTTGGAATTAGTGGATGACGAGCTAGAGCTAGTGGACGTAGGAGTGAAAGATGTGGGTGTGGTTGTTGTTGAAGAAGTGGTTGTAGTGTGAAGGTGGGGAGGTGGGCTTTTCGCGATCGAATTCGAAACGTTAGTTCGATGAAATTCATGGTGATATGTATCACATACCTCGAACTAGTGCTCAACGATGGAAGCACCCCAGGATCCGTCGAAGACGATGATGTGGAAGTCGGAGAAGGAGCAGGGGGGGTCGTTGATGTAGTGGGAGTCGGGGAGGGTGGAGGGGTCGACGTTGTAGACGTAGAGGAAGTCGGCTCACCAGGACAAAACAGACCTAAACCCCAGATACACGGCGTACTTGGCAAAGGGGTGGTCGTCGATGTGGAGGTACTAGAAGTCGGTATGAGAGGAGGAGTCGAAAAGCTCGTCGTCGTAGATGTAGATGAAGTCGACGAGTCAGGACAGAGCAGACCCAAACCAAGGAGACCATCACACGTCGAGCTCGGAGTGGGAGTGGGGGTCGACGGAGGAGGGGGCGTCGTTGAAGGCGTACTCGAAGTCGATGTGGGAGAAGGGGTCGAGGAGCTCGTCGTTGTAGGTGTAGTAGAAGTCGACGAGTCAGGACAGAGCAGACCCAGACCCAAGAGACCACACGGCGAACTCGGAGAGGGAGTGGGGGTCGTCGATGTGGACGTACTAGAAGTCAACGGAGGAGGGGGCGTCGTTGGAGGTGTACTCGAAGTCGATGTGGGAGAAGGGGTCGAGGAGCTCGTCGTTGTAGAAGTCGACGAGTCAGGACAGAGCAGACCCAAACCCAAGAGACCATTACACGACGTACTTGGCGAGGGGGATGGGGTCGACGGTGGAGGCGTACTCGAAGTTGATGCGGGAGTAGGGGTCGAAGAGCTCGTCGTCGTAGGTGTACTAGAAGTCACCGAGTCAGGACAGAGCAGACCCAAGCCCAAGAGACCATTACACGACGTTGGCGAGGGAGATGGGCTCGATGGTGGAGGCGTACTAGAAGTCGACGTGGGAGAAGGGGTCGAAGAGCTCGTAGGAGTAGGAGTAGAAGTAGGAGAAGTCACCGAGTCAGGACAGAGCAGACCCAAGCCCAAGAGACCATTACACGACGTTGGTGAGGGGGATGGGCTCGACGGTGGAGGCGTACTAGAAGTCGACGTGGGAGAAGGGGCCGAAGAGCTCGTCGTTGTAGGTGTAGTAGAAGTCGACGAGTCAGGACAGAGCAGACCTAAACCCAAGAGACCACACGGCGAACTCGGAGTGGGACTGGGGGTCGACGTGGGTGTTGGGGACGACGAGGTGGTTGGCGAGGTTGTCGGCGTCGGCGTCGGAGAGCAACCAAGGCCAAGGCCAAGCAATCCACCACAGGAGCTGGAGGAGGTCGACGAAGGAAGCTGGGTCGACGAAGCGGGGAGGACGGAAGAAGTCGAGTTCGTGCTCTGGCCGCCGAGTAGGTTGCCAAGGCTGTCGGTCAGGTTACCTGGAAAGACTGTGAGCGCGGGGTAAGGAAGCGGGAAAGGACCGACTGAGACCAAGACCGAGACCGCCCTGTGGTTCCCTGTGCTTGAGGGAGAGGGAACGTCGGGCATGTGACTTTGAGAAGGAGGAATGGGAAGCGTCAACGATGGGGAGGAGGAGGAGGAGGAGAGAGAGAAGCATCTAGAAGAGCGAGGAGTTGGGCAAAGGAGCGTAGATGGGCTTGCAGAGCGCAGCTGCCAGCAGTTGTCAAGAAAGCAAGACGGACAAGAAAACGAAGAAGAATCTATGCCGTCGCGGATTGTTTCAGAGCCAGTGGGAAAACCAATTGAAACCTGTAAGGGCTCAGCGACGGCGAGAGGCTGGGGAATGAGAAAAAAAAAAGAAAAGAGTCGAGATCAGAAGCCTGCTGCGATGGCCCATCACGACCGTCGCCGCCCCGTCGCCTAGCCAATTCCATTATTAAACAAAACAAACATCCTCCCCTCCCAGACCCATCCTCACGCCCTCGCAACGATTTTACGACGGAGACGTGGCATACTCGTAGTTGTATTGCTTGTATGTAGACAGACAGACAGCCAGACAGGTAGACAGGCATGAGACATAATCGACAATACTACCACGTCAAAACAACCGGCGCCGCGGCTCCGCCACTTTAGATGAAACCAATCTGATGGCTCAGATCAGCGCCCCGCAAACATCGCATCGTCACGACTGTGCCTCACCTTGTTGGCCACGTCCAGCGCGTCGTGGTCGGCAGCAAGCCGCACATACGCCTTCTTCTTCCCGTCCGGTCTGAACGTCTCCCCTCAGCCTCGCATACACGGTAGCCTCGCACATGTCGCACTTACCGAATGAGCGTGTTCACTTTGGCAGCCTGCACGTCGTATAGCTTCTTCACAGCATCCTTGATCTGATGCTTGTTCGCTCGAAGATCAACGATGAACACCAGCGTGTTGTGCTCTTCAATCTTCTTCATCGCCGATTCGGTGTTCAAAGGTCTACCCGCCCGTCAGCGTCCCGTCTTTCTCAGTCAACAAAAACCCGCCACGCACGACACGATCGTACGGAACTCGTCCATTCTTGGCGCATGGAAGATCGATTTCCGGTCGTACTTGGGTTTCCGTGGGAGCTTGAGCGTCTTGGGTAGGCGGAACGTCACCGAGAATCGTTGCTTGCGCGCCGAATGAGAGTGCACGCCCTGCAGAGCAGCTTTTTTGGCCGTCTTGGCCTTGGCATCTTTGCTGGTCTTGCCAGCGGGGGCTGTAACCGTCGCTCCGTTTCGTCATGCAAAACAAGCAGGCCTCTACACGCACCTGCTGCCTTGCCCTTGGTCGTTTTCGTGGTGGCCATGAGTGATGGGTGATTTCAAGTCTAGCAGGATAAACGTCAGAACCAGTCGGGCGAAGCATCCATTGCGCAACAGCCCATGCCCACGAGCGACATCCAACCCGACCCCACTCGATCCATCTCAGACGCTCGTTTATTTCGGTATCAAACCCACCCCACACACGCATATCGCCAATAGGATGTCGCTGGGGAGCGTGGACGTCGACAACAACTGCTTACCTTGTTGAGATTGAACTTCGGCCTTGTTCGTCGAGGTGGGGGTTGCGTGAACACTAATCTATCTCGTTCGGGAATTGCCGCTTGTGTGAGGTGGCTGTGCCTGGTCACTGGTGATTATATCATCCGAGTCTGTTGCCAGTCTCAAGTTCCGAGCTGGAAGGCACTGGAGTGCCGTCGTTCAACCCGAATCAAAATGCAAGTTGCAGTCTAAGAAGCTCGGTGCTGCTTGCGAGTACACCTCGCGCCCATCATAAGTCGAATAGTACAATGTAGTACAAAAAGTTTAGTAAAGCCATCAATAGCGATAACAATAACTTGGCCGCATGGCGACTACATCACGGAGCGTGCAAAGAGAAAATAAAACGACAGTGTTTCACTGTGCCTGTGCCTCCTGCAAGCAATGTTTAGCCTCAGACCCGCAACCGCATAAACAAACAACGCCGCACCTGATCCACAAACTCCATCGCCTCTTCTCGTTTGATGCTCCGGATCGAACTCACTTTTTGGTTGTTGAACAGGACCCCATAGAATTTGTCCGCGGTGACCAACATCTCGGGTCGGAACGTCGTCGTAATGAACTGAGCCGTATGTGCAAGCGACTTGATCATGTCTGGAGAGTCGACTGAGAATGACAAGAAAGACGGAATGGGATCACTTACTTGCAACAGCGGTGCGGTATTGAGCGTCGAGGTTGGCATCAATCTGTTGGCTCCGGCATGAATTTCATAACGTCTCCTCGTCTGAGGAACCTGCATACCTCGTCAAACAGGTAGAACGGCGCAGGATCACACTTTTGTATCGCAAACACTATAAACGAATCGTGTCAATCCTCTCATCGACAGTCAAAAAACGAGCCTCATACCCGTAGCGAGCGCAACAAGCGACTTCTGACCACCAGACAGCTGTTGTATCCGCAAGCCCTCGTCGACCTTCGAGTTGAACGACACCTATAAATGCTCTCAGCATCAACCGTTTCGATGCATGGTCAAACCAGCGATACCTTTATAGCAACGCCGGTGTAATTGTCGATCGTGCTTTGCTGAGTGTCATCCGCCTCGTCCATTGCCTCTTCGTCCTGAGTCGAGCATAAGCACGGAGTTGCTCCACGGAAGACCCTTTGAAACCGACCTGGTCTATTCGTCGTTGGATGATCAATCTACCTCGACCAGCGGGCACCAAACACTCAAACACCTCCTCAAAGTTACTCGCCACTTGCTTGAACGTCCGCTCGATCGCTTCGTCCTTTCTCTGGTCAAGCACCTGCACGAGCTCCTCAATTGACGCAGCCGAGTTATCGAGGTCCTCGCGTCGTTGCAAGAGTTGATCCCGTTGCTTCGTGAAAGAATTGTATTGCTCGAACGCTTTCTTGTTCACGTGTGCAAACTTTTTCAGCCCCTCGTTCACGGTATGAAGTTTCTTGACCAGCTGACAACCGGAACACATGTCAGCTGACCTGTGCTCTGAAATGCGAGTTGGAATCACGAACCCGATCGAGCTTCTCGTTCGTGTACTTTTCAAACGCCTCTTCAGGTAGCACCCCGAGATCACGAATGTTGCGATTACATTCATCCTTGCGCGATGTTAACATTTGCTTTTTGGCAAGGTACCGTTCTGTGTTCTTTTGCAGCTTCGTAACGTTCCGGCTATCTTCCGATTGTTGCTGTTGCCCCCTTTCCAAAGATGAACGCAGTTCTTGCAGTTCTGCGTTCAGTCTTTCGACGTCCTTGTCTGCATCTGCGTGTGTTCCTTTATGAGAAGCGATGAACGGCGGGATTGTCGGAGCTCATACCTTGCGAACGCTTAGTCGCAGCCGCTATCGAGGTACCAAGCGACCGAAGCTCCCGTTTCCGTGCATCAAGGGACTCTGCCGAAGCGTCATTCCCGTTCGTAGTTTCCCCTAGAGTTTCCAGTTTAACCTGCAGCTCTCGCTGTCGCCGACGGAGACTTTCGTTCAACTCGATTTCAATCAGGTTCTTCCTGCCATCCAGCTGATATGCATAGATTCAACATCATCACGAGTGGATCGACCGGAACGGCTTACATCGGATCGCGCCCTGCCCAACTCGAGTACCTGTCGTCTCCGTTCTTCCACCTCGATACCCAATGTATCCATCATGTTCGCTTCCTCGTCCGTCAAATTCTGCGTGAGCGGAGTCGAGAGTTCTTGCTGATACCCCTGCGCCCGAGCGCCCGTACTATTCAGCTCTGTCTCCAGATCACCAATCTCCGTTTCTAGTGACAGTACCCGGGCATCCAGTCGCTCCCGGTCCTTACTTAATGACGTGACGTCCTGCAGGAAATTCTCTCTCGACTCGCGCGCTTGCGCCTGTTGCAGCGTCAACACCTGGATCTTGCCGGTAAGGCGAGTGACCTCCTGCTCGATCCGCGTAATCTCGGTTTTCACCTCCTTGGCACGTTTGTCGTCGGTGTCAAATTTCGTGCGCCACGACGCAACTGCCTTGATGGCTTCAATGCGGGATCGTCGAACGTCGTGATAACCGCCTGTTAGTGCACCTTTGCGATCGACCTTGTCACCGTCGAGCGTGATTGTGTTGACTCCGTGACTCTTCACATAGGCCGCAGCGACAGTCAGATCTCGGCACACCCAAGTCTTCCCAAACACCTGCTGGAACGCCTTTTGGTGCGTAGCATCGAATCGAATCTTATCAATGAGAGGGAGTGCATCCTGTGCGGGCGGAATGGACGTGGGAGGTTTCGGTTTGAGGCGGTTAAGAGGCATAAACGTGACACGGCCCGTCTTTTCTTTCAACATGATATCAAGAACCTTGGAGGCTGTTTCGTCTGTATCGACAACGACGTGGAAAAGGCTAAAAAAGGCATTTTAGCTGGATATGTACGCATGAAGTTATCGTTTACCTGTTGCCAGCAGTGAGTTCAATGGCAGTACTGAACGTCGGGTCTGGAATCTCAAAGAGACGGTATAGTGGACCGTAGACACCTTCCAGACCATGTCTCTGTGCAATCCGATCGACTGCACGTAGCCCTGAGCCTGTATCCTACCAAGCCATTAATCAAAGACCATTCATGTGCAAACATTCTTTCTTACCTTGTCCATCATGGAAGCGAGGTTCCGCTCAGCAGACTTGAGTTCATCTCCCGCGTGTGCGACAAGACCACCCAACTTAGAATCTTCTCTCCAGAGTTCTTTCCGCCGTTCGCTGAGATCGCTCTGTTGATCCTTGAGCTCCACGAGCTGCTCTCCTAGAGTCCGAACCCGCTGTTTTCCGTCTTCTAGGCTACCCTGTATACCAACCATCCTCTGGACGATGTTCTCCAGCGACGATTTCGTGGACGCGAGATCTTGCCTTGTCGACTCGAGTACAGCAGATCGAGTATTCTGATACGCGTCAAGCGAAGCGATTTCTTGTCTAAGGTAATTGTCTCGCTCCGCTACCGTCCGGAACCGCTTGACACGCCCTTGCTTTGCGAGTAGGGCATTCAGGCGCGTGCGTGCTTCTTCCATTTTACGCTTCTCTACGGATTCCCTCGCGCGTGCATCGTTCCATCGAGGAATCAATTGTGATAGTTCCTTTTCCTTTGATTGAATCTGTGTCTCCAAAGATGTCAATTCAGTTTCATACTCGGCACGTCGTCCGTCCTCGCGTTCACCTGCAGACAGCAGGTCGGCAATAGTGCACTCCAGCTCTGTACGAGAGCGGACAAGGTCGGATAGTTCAGATTGAGCGTCCTGGCGGGTAATGTTGAGAGTCGACAGATTGTGCTTGGTTTGTGACATTTTTTGCTCGAGGCGCTGCAAAGCTATGTGAGATCACAAGCGAAGTGGGACGACTTGTGCCAACCTGAATATCTTTTTCGCGTGTGTCAAACTGTTCACGACGCATGTTCGCGCCGTGGACTTCTCCCCGTCGTTCTTCCTCGATCTCTTCCAAAGCCTCGCCGACTTCTTCCAGTTCGCGTTGATACAAAGCGTACTCGAGACAACGTCTTTCTTTATCCTTTTCCTGAAATTCTCGCAGCTCTTCTTTCTCTTCTTCAAGCTCTGTCAGACGCGACTCGATATACTCCAGCAATTCGTTGATCTTGGTACGCTTCGCGTCCGTTTCCGCCATGATACGGAGAGACTCGGCACGCCGCTGCTCGTAAACCTTGGTTCCTGCAACTTCCTTGAGGAGTGCAAGCCGTTCGTGATCTTTGGCGTTCGTCAACGCGGTTATCTAAAATTCCAAGTGTCAGCGCGCGCTGTCGAAGGGGGAAGTAGACAAATTACCCGGCCTTGTGGCACGATATAGTATGGATTGGATTTGCTGAACCCAGCGCTTTCGAGGAGGTTCATCACATCTGCTTTGCTGGCGCTTTTCTTGTCAAGACTGTATTCGTCCTTCTTCAGACCGATCGTTCGTCGAATGATGACTTCCTCGCGCCCAGTAGGAAACCTATTGTCGGTGTTGTCAAAGATGATCTCGACTGTATCCTGAATGAGCAAAAGGGAGGAAGAAGCACTGAAAAGGTACCATAGGCAGATAGGGTGGTCGTCACAGAGACACCTTCGTGTAGAAGCGCTTGACGTTCTTCGCGGGACATTGAAGTATATGCATCGGAGAGGACGAACCGAATGGCTGACCGCCGATACAACTTGAGTATCTCGCGTCAGAGATGTATATTTGAGGAAACTTACCTGCAAAGAAATTGCTCTTCCCCGAGCCATTGCGGCCGACGACCACGTTATGACTTGGAGAAAAGGGTTCAATTTGCGTCTGATCACGGTCTGGGATGGAGTAAGCAAAAGTTTGATTCGGTGAGCCACTACTCACAGGACTTGAACCCCTGTATCGTCAAAGTCTTGATGTACATGTCGCTGTACGTGCCAGCTCGAAAGTTGGGAATACCAACCGCGGCGCTGTCTTGTCAATTGACTCAAGTATGAGTTTTGTGTGAGTTGGTCACCGCGTAACAAGTCACGTGATAATGTCATATAGGGGTCTTGTCTTCCGAACTACAAGGTGTCCTCGATCCGATCCCCCTTAGCTCTGACTGGCAACCCCGCAAACTTTGTGCGAAGTGCCTCGTACTTTCTTCTCTGCGCAACCGACACACTCGGCCCAACCTTGTCCACCGCGCGCACGAAGTCCGCTGCCGTGACCACCACCCTCGGACCTGCTTCCCCATCTTTAGACGCTCCCACTCCCCCCCTCTCCTCTTCTGCTTCTTCCATGCCCTCAAACGAACCCAACACCCGCCTTAACGCCCCCACACCCGCCTCCCTCACCACAGCTGCCAAATCTGCCCCGCTATACCCTTCACACTGCTCTCTCATCAGTCTTTCCGCGCTCTCCCTCACGTCCTCCCTGCTACCTCCATCTCCATCCCCATCCCCTTTTGCCACTGGCACTCGCGTCATCAAAGTCCGTAGAATTTCGACGCGTTCCGAGGAAGTGGGGAGATCGACGTACAGCAGTTTGTCTAGGCGGCCCGGACGTACCATGGCAGGGTCAATCATGTCCGGTCGGTTGGTCGCACCGATAACGTAGACTGATTTACGCGCCTCGAGGCCGTCTAGTTCAGTGAGGAGGGTGTTGACAACGCGAGCAGATGAGTCAGACTTTCGTGTTGAAAATCATCAGTAGTGAGCAGACCATGCGCGTGATGTAAACGAATGAAATCAATAAATAAAAATCAGAAAGAAAAAGAGAGATAGAGAGACGCACAAGACTGTCGTCACGTCTCGGTACCAAGGCGTCGAGTTCGTCAAAAAAGACAACACAGGGTGATGACGCACGTGCGCGCGAAAATACCTGTCTGACCGCTCTTTCGCTCTCGCCGACATACTAACCAAACACAGCACATCGTAAGCTAAGAATCGCCCGATGCAACGAATAAACCCACCTTGTTCAACAACTCCGGTCCTTTCACACTAATGAAGTTCGCCCTTGACTCATTGGCCACCGCTTTCGCAAGTAACGTCTTCCCACATCCGGGAGGGCCCCAGAGTAGCACGCCACATGCAGCTTGGATCCCAACAGCGTTGAACAATTCGGGTCGTCGTATCGGTTGCACGATTGCCATCTGGAGTTCTTCCCGTGTGCCATGCAACGCGCCGATGTCAGACCACGTAACATCGGGTACCGTGGTAAAACCTTCTCGTTTCGACGAGGGCTGGACTTGGGAGAGTGCAGCGCGAAAATCAGAGGATGTGATGCCCAGGGGTGCAAGCTGTGATTCTGTCAGTGGGTATGGGTGTGCATTCAAGAAATGCGCTATGGAACTCGAGGAGAGCTCGCTGACGAGTGATGAGAACGGTCGAATAGGTTGTGATGCTTCTATGGTGGCGAGGTAAGGGGTCAAATCGATGACCATTGGGGTATCAATGTTTTCCTTGGACACTTCAAGTGCGTCAGGTAGAATCAGAGTCCTTTCAGAGAGTTCCTTGAATATTCGCTTCACGGCGATAACGCCTGCAGCCCCAGTCAATGCCGATAGATCTGCACCAACATACCCGGGGGTTGCTTTTGCGAGGGATGCATAGTCAAAATCACCCTCAAGTCGAAGTTTTGCGCATAATACACGAAGTATTCTGAGCTCCGACACGTGAGCAAACGACTTGGCGAGGTGCGGGGAACACGAACTTATTCCTGGCGTCTTCGTCGGGAACACCCATGCTTATTTCATGATCGAACCGACCAGCGCGACGCAGTGCAGGATCCAGAGAGTCGGGACGATTCGTAGCACCAATGACGATTACAGCCTGGTTTTCTGTCTTCTCCCAAGACAGATCTTTACAATGTTAAGTCGTGCTTTTCTGATACAGTTGAGCAGACGGATACCGACCATCCATGCATGTCAAAAACTGAGCCACTATCCGCCGTTCCATCTCCCTCTGTGCGCTCTCCCGTTTCGGCGTGATGGCGTCAATTTCGTCGATGAACAGAAGACATGGCGCGACACGCTGGGCAACGTCGGTAGGGGATGAAGGGAATATTGTAGCAGCCTACCTTCGCTTCCTCGAATGTGTCTCTGAGAGTCTTTTCCGACTCCCCCGACATCCCCGATACGATAGACGGCGCCGATATACTAATAAACGGCACCCCAAGCTCCTATATCGCGCCCCAATCCAATCAGAAGTACATCCAAGATGGTCAAACAGAAAGTATCACCCCAGCAATCGCGTTCGCCAGCAGTGTCTTGCCACATCCAGGCGGACCATGCAATAATACTCCACGCGGCGGCTGTACGCCCGTGTGTAAGTAGATTTCGGGATGGCACAACGGCATCGCGACGAGCTCGAGCATCTTTTCGATGCAGACCTCCACCCCACCGAGGTCGGACAGGCGTGTATGAGGCGGGGCGTATGGCTTGGATGTACTGCCTCCACTCCCACTGGCAGCAGTGGCCGCGCGGGGTCGCTTGGTACCTTCGTTGTCCACCACAAAACGGCGTAGCTTGCGTTTCGAAGACGGGGGACGTACATCCGCTGCTATAGGTGCTTCTGAAGGGTTCTCCGAAGTGGGCTGCACTACTTCGACAAGTTCGTCCAACTGAGGAGACTTCAAGGATGGAGATGACACCGTCAAGCCCGTGGTCGGTGTCGTCGTTTGCGGTACCACGGCAGCGTTGAGATTTAGCTTTGCTTTGCGATGGGCTGACCACAATCCCTGCATGGATTGGTTGAGTGCGTTGGAGCCCTGCATCACAACACTAAGTTACTCCAAGAGGCGGGCGTTAGCCAGTCTGGCGCACAACGGACTGATGGGATTTTGGGCCACGGGAATCAGGAGGCACACATGACTAATCAGTGAACGTGCCACAATCTGGCACACCGGTGATTACGACATTTTTGGACTGTTTATATAGTAGACAAGGTGTTTTACCCATTAGGTTTGGACCTTCGGTCCAAACAATCCTAGTTTTCAGTAAAGAAGGGCTACACCCAGGCTCCTTCCCATCCTTGTGCAGGAGGGTTCGAGGGCATCCTAATATGTAGTGTTTGAGTGTATTTGTTAAATCACGTGAGAATTTAAACCCAGCCTAACTTTATCCCTCGAACCCTCCTGCAGCGGCTGGCACAACTTGAACAGTCTCAAAAGGTTTGTGCTCCGATGCCCGGCACCCTCAGCATAGTCATCAGAAACTGACATTTTTTATTTAGGTTATTGGTCATCATGGATAACTCCCAAAAAGTCAACATACTCTTAAACATGATGCAGACACTACAATTATCTTTCTCGGACTTTGTGTTGGGTCTCCTCTCGAGTAAATGATATGATGGTCACCTGATAGTATTTGGCCTCACATCTCAAATGGATGAGATTATACAGGCCGTCATGAGATACTCAGAGACGAGTAAAAAGAAAGTACAAGATATTGCAAATAAAGTGACCATGGAAATCCACACAGACGAGGTTGCAAAGCTCACAAAGCAAGTCAGCAGACTTCATTCCAACATCTCACATGCCAATATCAAGCAGCTACTAAGAGGAATTCAGTATCAGAGACTTGGCATGTGTTATTAAACAAGATCCACCTTGTCTGTGGGGAATGCTAGAAGTAGTCCTCTCAGCATATTCTCCGGACTTGGAGATGTCTGGAATGGTGGAGGACAATGACATGAATGAGCCAAACTAGTATTGGGAATCTTTAATTCAGTGGGATGCACTCGAGGGTAGTGACATATGAAGAGGGGAACTGGCACAGAAGTTGGATAGATTGCAAGTGATTGTGATGATTGTGAGTTGCTGTGATGCTGAATAAACCCAGCAGAAATGTCAGCTGATTGTCTCTTGTTGAAGAAAAAAGTTGTTCTCACTAGCATCATCATCCAAAATGTAAACCAGAGAGCAAACTACCTACAGAGCATACTCAGAATCTTCTTACAGTCTGCCCATGCTCCACAAAAGGTCATTGAGACACTAGTGCACATGGGATTGTCCATATCGCTCAGCTTGATCAATATTGGAATCCAGTCACTTTTGCAGTGTGGAGCTCAGATGCTCCCTGAGTAGGTATGGAGTCTCTGACCATTCCTTCCAACACTCCCACTCACATTCCACCTCTTTCCTGCATTGCTCCGACTCATTCTGGTCCGTCTGAGTGCATTCCGAGTCCAGATCCGCTTTTCCCGCGCTCCAGGCACACTCGGAGCCTTTTGTTTTCATTATATCTTTGTTTCCCTTTTGCTTTAGCCTTATTTACAGTTCATTTATGCTTCATTTGTAGTTTTTGAGCTGTCCTGAGTGTCCTGTAGAGTATAAAAAGCCTGTAGCTCATTACTGAGCAGTAGTTACACTTTCTACCATGCATTTTACCATCCACACATGTCTCTTAAGTCTTTCCCCATCACCTGAGCCCTTCCCCTCCTCGGAGTCCCGACTCATTTTCCATTATTCTGATGTTCCAGTATGGTTTCCTGCGCTCCAGACCACTCATTCCGAGCTCAGAAACACTCGGAAACCCATTCTCATCACTCGGGAACCTCATCACTCGCCACCCCTGCTAGCACAGGATCCCTGGGATGTATCCCAACTTGCACATACCCTCTGCAGACCATTCCTGCACTTTACAGCGGAAATCAAGCCATACCATCAGGGCGCTTGGATGCACAATACTGGCAGCCTATGCATATGACAACTTTGATGTGGACATGAAAACATCAGATCAGCATGCCAAGAAGTCTAATGACATGTTAAAACATCTTACCTCTGTCTATAGAAATCCTATGTGGATGTTCTATGTGTGCAGTACAGATAGAGAAACTATATGTAAAGAATAGGGATCTAGTAGGAAACTTACTAGGATCGAGAATAGGAATGTCAAGACTAAGAAGAGTTTACTACACTTTAGAATGAGTGAAGCGAACTGATATTCTAGGAAGAGGAGTTCTTCCTTATATACTGGAGTACATGTTTGTATCTATTGTGGTATAGAATATCATAGAATGATCATATAAGATTGTTCTATCCAATAGCACAAGTAACTCTTATCATGATCACTAAAGAGTGTGACTCATAATGAGTCACACCTTAGTAAGTGAAAGATGTGGCCAATGGCTTATGTAGCTCTTATCTACATCTTATCTAGAGTTTAAAGGTCTGGTTCGGTCTGGTCTTTTGCCTTTTTTGGAAAAGACTGGACCGCAACTGGTCCTGGGAATTTCCTGATATGGAAAAAACCGGACTGAGACCGAAAAAGACCGGTTTTCGGTCTTTTTTGGTTTGGTCTGGTCTGGTCCTTCGGTCTTTTTGCAAGACCGACATACTGAAAAATACTAGACACTCAGAGCTTGTGGCTCATATTTTTTCATGTAAATCGGTTCACACGCGGTCGAGATATGACCATTTTAAGATTACATGTTATTTTGGGTAAGATTGACATTGAAAACCCATATCAGGAGATAGAATGGCGTGGGATCGGCGCTTAGTGGTGGCTGTACCGAGTTTACCCGAGG